>JAPMOB010211286.1:0-28018 GCA_029875015.1 Lepomis gibbosus | reverse complement strand
GTGTGTGTGTGTGTGTGTGTGTGTGTGTGTGTGTGTGTGTGTGTGTGTGTGTGTGTGTGTGTGTGTGTGTGTACCTTCATCATCCTTATATTTTTGTGCACATCAGTGACTGTAGGATCTCTCTTTGTTGTGGTTATTCAAAAACATTTTAAATGATTTTATTGACTGAGGCTGTTTTTAAGTTAAGATTTTATTTAAATCTTCACCATCATCTTGTCAGGCAACAAGAAGGGACGATTGATGAGATAGAATTCTTCTTTGTTTTGAGGGGGTTTATTTTGAGTGGTTTGTTACAACAAAATTTATTGTTTTTCTTATTAACTTTATACAGTTAGGCAAACTCAGAACGCTCAGTTACCATTACACTATACGATGCATCTTAAAGAAACTATACTAAACTAACACTTCTATGTACTACAACTTACACTATACTGAAACAATTTCTCCCCCTACTTCCACTATTATCATGCATTTACGTTGGACACACACCCAGGTCTGCCATTCCTGTTCCCCAATCGGTTGAACTAATTACACTATAGTTTTTTTTGTAAATAAGTATTTGCTTCCTTGACTGAATGGCACAGAAGATAACAGCACCTTTATATAGTTGCAAACAAGCTGTATAGTTTTCATTATATTTATTCAGTTGGCCTATAAATACAACTGAGCTGTAGGTTTCATTTCTGTTGGTTTTTTGTGCAGTCCTCTATCTGCTTCATCACCAGATACAAAGCACTGTAATGTTTTGCTGTTATTCTCTCCAGGGAGAATGGCTAAGTGCATGTACAACTACCCCTCCTCTCTTTGTCTTGCGGGGGATGCTGACATTTACTCGATATGGCTATGTTGTTCTTCAGTGGTTTAGGTATAGTGACATCTGTGAGCTTGGACTTTTGTTGCAGTGAAGAGGGAGGGAGAGGCCAGAAAAGGGGTGGGATGACAGGAAGACAAAGAGCTTCAGAGATTTACAGCAAAAAGGTTGAGGCAAAGAATTAGAAGGAGAAAACCCTAAACTCGGCACAGCAGTCTCAATCACACTTTCAGTTTAAATCTTTTACTTAAAATCCCAATTAATCAATCAAACATAATCATAATGTTAAAAATCCTTGGATCTATGTTTAATGAATGTAAACAATACAAAACAATATAAGCACACGACACGCATACAAACATGTATTTTTACTTTGTAAGCAGCTTTGGAGACGAGCACCAAATGGCATATTTCATGTCCTGTGGGCACATCTGCTCTTTACCAAGACAAACCATTGCATGTATTTTACATCCATCACATGTGTACCACAAATAAAAATGGGGGAGGAACAGATAACAACTAATATGACAGTGATGAGTTTTCACAGTGGGAATAAAAACACTCCTGCAGCATAATCCACCTTTTCACTGTCCATATTTATGTTCAAAACACATTCTTCCTAAAACGTGTGGCTAAATACAGTGCTCTGTACATTAACAAATTATAGAGACCATCTGCAGTTTACATGACATACACTGACTAGACGAAACAAACATTATAGATTATTTTATTTTAAGATATATAAAGAAAATATATCTTAGATATATTTTTAAAGGGATCGGTGTAATACAAGAAAGGAAGTGTAAAATGCTTATACAGACACATTGTTTCTTCTACAGTCTGAGGAAATTAGTAAAATATATGCCTAGGAGAAAGTGTCTACTAAATACACAGTTCATATTTGTTAACTGCCAGGTTTTTCTAGCACAAGAGGACAAGGAGTTTAAATTTCCATCAGTCTGCTGATTTTTATGTCTACACTGAATTTTTGGATACCTCAAACACAAGTGTTCAGTGCCTGAAGCGTATTGTTTACACCAAGGGCCATATTCAGAAAGTCTCTTGTCTTATGGACACGAAATGATAAGTATTAACTTAAAAAACATTATGTCTCTGCCATCAAAAACCATCAGCATATGATGTTTTGTCCAGCTGCCAAAACAACAAATGATGTGATCATTCTACAGTGATGGCCATGAAATCGCCTGCATTTATATATGTTATTTATTTACTGCATTTGCTATGTAATGTGCATAATGAACTGTCAAATTGGGCTCTAAATAACATATTTTTGTTTGAGTCAGTGCTGCAAACTGTATTCTTACAGTGTCCTAGTAGCGGAGTGAAAACTCATCTGTGCTGTTATTGGATTGTTTTGATTGTTCGAAAAGTTCATTATCATTGTATTTTAACCTCTTACCTCATACCTCTTATTTCTCTCTGACTTAGGAGCTACTTTTAGTGCTAAACGTTTTTGTGAATTACTTTAAGCCTAAAAACTGGGGGTTCTCATGCCAGATTAAAAGCGAAGGAATAAAAATGTGTTTTAAGTCGCAATTTAAAAACCGGAAGGCTTGGGGCCAGTCTGACATGAAGAGGCAATTCATTCCACAGTCTCAAGGCTGCGACTGAGCATAACATGACATGAAAACATAATATTTTATGCTGTCAGGTGTGGCATTTTATTCCTT
Organism: Lepomis gibbosus; assembly: GCA_029875015.1. Classification (NCBI taxonomy): domain Eukaryota; kingdom Metazoa; phylum Chordata; class Actinopteri; order Centrarchiformes; family Centrarchidae; genus Lepomis; species Lepomis gibbosus. The sequence goes on along the minus strand of JAPMOB010211286.1, from coordinate 25,516 downwards.
TGTTGCGTGGTGTCTACATACGTGGACAGTTAAATTATTCTAAAAACAAAACAGAATTTTGAAAAAAAAAATGGATTTGTATATTTTGAGTAAAAAATCGAGATACTGTTTTTATAATTCATGCATGAGGGGGTTAAAGTTAGGGCTGTAATGTCACACATTACAGTTTTACCCACATTGTCCACTGAACAGCTACTTTTAGATTAGCAGGATACTTTGTTAATACAGCTCCAGGTGAATATCCAGTGTTTTTTGTTAAAATTTGAAGGAAATCTGATATGGATATCAAACTGTTCAATCAGCTCTTCAAATGAATGCGGCTGAAACTGATGAATATCAGAAAATTGAACTGATTGGAAGTCTTTTTGTTATCATTTTGATGTTTTGAACATTTCCATTTCTTACCTCTCACCCTGTACTGTGTGATGTCTTGGTTAAGTTTAGAAGTTATTTTTATCCTCTGGTTTTCAGCTGTCAATGGCAGAGACAGAAGAGATGAGAGAGAAAAATCATTTTTACTCTCCGTCTCCCACCATCCTTTGAATCATCAGAGTTTTTATTTTCAGCTTCTCTTTTGTAAAATGCTCCGATGCCAAGGACAGGTGCTGCATCATTCATGAATGGGAGGGTGCTGTTATTTATGGACTCCATAGTTTTCTGCTGAAAGATTATTTTCTGCACTTTAAACACTCCTAATTAAATTGGGAATGTTGTGGCGCCTGTCTCATAGTTTCCCCCCATGTGAATCACAAATCTGAATCTGTTTCAGTGAACCTGTTTGGTGAAATATCGGTTTAAAGGTGTCAGATGAGTTGTGTGAAGTCAATCAGAGTTTAATTAAGATGTGTGAACTGCCTTTCGCCTGTGGGGATGTGTTTAATGGTTACATAGGGCAAGAACACAAAAGCAGCAATGGCACCTGTCCTCGCCACCTTTCTCGCTGTCCTTTACATGTGTTATGTCTATAAATTGTATAAACAGGCCCGTAACGATGCATCATTAATTTATGTGTGTGTGTGTGTGTTACAGGGCGTCGGGCGCGATGGCTAATGCCTCCCCAGACCTGGACAACGCGGAAGCCCAGCGCCAGCTCAACAACAACAATCGACCAATCGGCTCGGGGTTCTGGGAGACGGAGTGTACCAGCTCCAAGCTGTTTGAGTGTTCCCGCATCAAGGCCTTGGCAGGTCAGAAGTCACACAGATCAACACACATGCTTACTCACATCCAGCCTGCATCAGTGGGTGTATAAATACACCTACATTAAGTATGTGGTATTGATTATTTTCTGTTTTGTATTTTAGTTTTGAAAATGTTTTACCATGACTAAGGTTTGCTTTTTAGATAAATCAGTACAGGTCAAAAATCACAAAAAAAACAATGTTATTAGTTGGTTGCCACACCAATTAATATAATTTAGAGGTAAAGCAGTGTTACATTGGTAATAAAAATCCATCTCTCCTAAACACAGAATTCAGATCAAATCAGGTAAGCGCCTCAGAAGATTGATGCCTATGTTACCTAATGCTATTCAGTATTATCTTAACTATCCCAATCAAAAGATAGCAATGTTTTTCACCGGGACCTAGATTGTTCTAGAGCTTATTATTTTATTTCCCGTAGACGAACGAGATGCGGTGCAGAAGAAGACTTTTACCAAGTGGGTAAACTCCCATCTGGCCAGAGTGTCCTGTCGCATATCTGACCTCTACAACGACCTGAAGGATGGATACATGCTCACCAGACTTCTGGAGGTTCTCAGTGGAGAGTTGCTGGTAGGAACACACTCTCATTATGGCAAATTCTGCAATTATAATGGGCTTTGTCATATAAATTAATTAATCGATCATAGGAGAGTTAATAGTGCTGTATGCAGCCTTTCTGTACATCAATACATTATTGAGAAATTAGCCATGTTGCTTAGCTACTAATTTTTGCAAATATTACAACATTAGCTCCATAAAAGATTGTATGTCACAGTTATTTTGTAATCTTTTGTTAATTACAGATGTTTTGTGTTACTTAACCTACACCAAGTGTAAACACACTGTGTAAAGTGGAACTGATTTTCTAAGGAAATCATTTCTGAGGAGTGCAGTTTTCTACAGTACTGTACAGAGTGGAACTGGATGTTCTGAACTTACTGCCATTACTTTATTTTACTGAGGAGGATTAATATGATAAATTATTTGTGCCCAAACATTCATTCTTTCTGCTGTTTTCATAAACCCTTAAAGCTTAACCTCAACTCCTGTTTTTACTCTTTTTTAAAGTAAATTTGAAGTAAAATCCAAACTGATGGCTGCATATGCTTTTGGCAATATGTTAATGCTACATTGATGCTGCATGTACTACTTCAATATTAAGGGCTTAATTATCTAAAGTAGTAATTAATCCACCTGTTTTCCTCCAGCCGAGGCCGACACGTGGTCGGATGCGGATCCACTGCCTGGAGAACGTTGACAAAGCTCTCCAGTTTCTTAAAGAACAGAGGGTTCACCTGGAAAATGTTGGTTCCCATGACATTGTGGATGGAAACCACCGCCTCACCCTGGGCCTTATCTGGACCATCATCCTACGCTTTCAGGTAAAGACAAACATATAAAACAACTCAGCACTTTATCATAGTGGCTAGGTGTGGGAAATGTTACTTGGAGTCACGGCCAAATATACTTTCTTTGGCAATGAGCAAAAAAATATTTTGGATGTCTTTGGTCACCAGATTTTAGTTATTGTCATAATAATAAATTATCCTTAAGATTTCAATCCTGGTTGATTTGGCGACACCAGTTGTTACAGTGGTAATAGCAAGTGCAGTCTAATGCGACTTTGGCGGAAATACAGCAGAAGAGGAGCTGGCGTTTCTGCAACAAAACAAACTCACATTGTCATAGTCATTCAAATTGCAACGCCAGTGTGACATTATGTTGCGCACAGTGCGCAAAGTTTTTCACACAAGACACCGTAAAGTTGGTTACCTAAAGCCTAGCTCACACTACAGGATTTTAAGGCTGATGTTTGCAAAGCTCGCTGACCATCGAGCAGTGATCGGGGGCAAATCAATGATCACTCGGCGCTCGCCAATGTGTGAACTACTCAAAGACGCATTAAAACACCAGCCAGAATGCTAGCATGCAAATATCTCGACATCCACTTCCAGCTTATGAGAGCAGAGGCTGGCAGAGCAGGCAGCTGTTTTTACATTACAAAATAATTTTACTAACTCTCACTCTCTCTGTATCACAGACAATACCTGCTACCCACATGTGCTAATTCATTCTTTCACCCATATTCTTTTTTATCTTTATAATAATAAACAACTCTTAATCCAATAACTCACCGTGGTTGTTTGTTGCATTAATCCTTGCAGTATTTAAAACTGATCCTCAAAAAAATGCTGAATCTGACCATGTCTTATCTTGTTTTGTTTAGTTAAGACAGTGGTCTGATATCAGCTGCATCACACAGGTGTATCTAGTTAATGAAAGTTCACTAGAGAAAATGCTAAATAATTGACTAACTTTCAAATATTTGATTCTTCCCGTGGGATACCAAGGCTTAAATCTGAGCTTCTCTGTTAGTGCACTGAGATGCTGGCCTGTGTTGTCATGCTACTTACTGAAGCACAAGGATGCTGTAATCAGCAGTGGCTTCATTTAGGATGAGCTGCCGGCGGTTCTGTTTGGGGGAGGTTGTCACAGCTGCCGCATCATCAGCGTGCGACAGCGACAGCAGTATTTGGTGGCTAAAGCATGAATGTGACTTAGGGCTAGAGGTAGCAGTCGCCTTCCAGTCTGCTCTTCAACAAGGACACACACACACAATGCACTTGCTCTCTGACATACACACTCTTTCAGTCTGTTAATATATCTATCTAATCACACGCGCGCACACACACACACACACACACACACACACACCTGTATACTGACATGCGGATACTATTGCACAAACTCACACACACACTCACACACATACAACGGTTTCCAGACCATAGCATGATACAGGATCAGGTCCTGCCATGTAAGTACAGCAGAAGCCCACAGCTATATTATTCCGCTTCAGTGCTACAGCGTGACTTTGGCAAAAAAGTGCTTGTTTAGCATTATTCAGACCCTTCTGCAATGTTCACAGTGCACAGTTGCCTTGTAGCTGTCTCCTGGGACTCAGTATTGTCATGCAAGGCTTGGCTACCTACCACAGAGCACATTTAACAGCACTGCTAGGAGACTATCGAGTGACCCTCTGCAAGCCGGTCTAGTGAGGATGCATGTTCTGTGTGTGCAATATGGCTGACTGGATTCATAATTTCAGTGTAAATGTTAATATGTTGCGTGATGTTTTTAGTTCATGGACATCATTGACATGTAAGTGTGCACGTCAGAGTTTGTGGTCAAAATCAATGTGAGTCACTCAATCATGAGTGTTTGTTTTTTTTCCTAACGACATTTCCCAAAATAGTATTGTATGAAAGTAAGTAAGTTAGTAAGTCAGGTAATCAGTTCAATTAATCAGACTGTGTAGAAACAAACACAGTTTAGATTTAGTTTCTCATTGTTGCTCCACAAAATTATTTAATAGCTGTAGTACAGCTTAAGTAGCAGTTCATTCAGTTGATGCCTGTTTTGTATTTTGTTGTGATTTGAGTCTAGCTAAGCAGCTTTACCTGTACAATTTAGGCTACAGTAGTCTTAGCTGACTACAAGCGTTGCCACCATTAGCTGTGAGCTTTGCTGTCGTCCCGCTCGCCTGCTCCAAGAGCCACCAGTCGATGGCCTCTTCAATTTTGCATGTGATGAGAAAGGAGAGTAATGCAAAAGACTGGTGTTCAGGAGTGTGTGTGTGTGTGTGTGTGTGTGTGTGTGTGTGTGTGTGTGTAATCGAGAGAGAGTAATTATGAAAGAAATGAGGACGAAGGGAAAGGAAGGTAGACTTATGGGAAACAACAAGCAGTGATGTGGTGGTATATAAATTGTGACCTTCAGGCAGTGTTCACCATCAGTGGTCACATTTCTGTGGATTTCCAAAAGGTTAAAATAAAAATCAGATTTTTGGTATACACGCCTTTTCACACACCTGCTTTATTTGCCATTATTTGTTATTATTAATTATTAGACAGGTAAGTATATTATTTATGTATTTTTTAATGTCTGCAGTCCTGTTAATTGTGCTGCTGCCTGTCTTGGCTTGGTTAAATAAAGGTTATAATTATTATAACAATAATAATAATAATATTTAGAATTAGTTAGTAAAAACCTTGCAAAAAGACATTTGCAGGTAAGGAGACAAAACAGAAATGAAAATAAAATACACACAGAGACCATAGAGAAAGATTCAATACTGGAGTTTGAACTGAGAAAAGCCATTAAATTATTATGAATAAATCTAAAAAATGACAAACACCAAGGTGCACATCAAATAACTTCCAGATATTCCAAATAAGATTTGATTTTGATTTATTAATCAGATACATTTTGGTTATGTTTCAAACTGGCAATGGCACATATTATGCAAATCAGTCATCTCTGTAAATAAAACTTGTGTGTGTGAAGATAGTGTAAAAATTGCATTTTTGAATATTGAACCACAATGGTTTTGGTCATGTTCTCAGTTTGCATTTGTGAGACCTGTCTGCTTATGGAACACATTACTGTTTAAATTACAGTAGTAGATTTTGTAGACTTATCAGCTTTAGGCCAATCAACAATTGATTTTATAGTTTGCAAGTGGTCTAGGCCAGGATTTTTGCCATTACACAATTGGGGGTCTTCTTTGGCCATAACTATGATACTAACAGAGTCTGAGGCTTTATTCCAAATCTGAAGGCGTGTTTATAATCAGTAACTTAATTTAATCAAACATTTAAGTGCTAAGAATAATGTCAGAAGGATAATAAATTGTATAGGGTTGGCTGATGTTAATGTAGTCCGATCGGTTCCAGTTATCTTTCCGTCTTGCACTTATCTCCCTTCATCTCCCCCACTTTTCCCTGTTCCTCCCTTCCTCTGTGGTGAAAGTGAGAGTTTGCTTTGTCCAGTCAGCATGGTAGGGCCAAACCACTGCAGTAACTGCATACAGGCAGGAAGAGAGGGAGAGAGAGAGGGAGGGACAGAGAGAAAGAGGAGGAAAGATGGGAAAGGATTGACAGGAAAAGGAAGAGGTAATCCTAATGTATTTACAGAACCATACACAAATAATAACTGCAGTTACTTTAGTTATAGTGTTGTATATTGTTGGCTGGGTGTCCTTGTGTTGTTTGCAGTGTGTGTGTTTGTGCATTTGCTTACCTAACAAACTGCCAATTCTCTGAATCGAGACACAGTGATGTAGCTTCACTGTATACTTGACATAATATGTAGATTCATGTTTTACTGAATGCAGATCGTATTGCGCTCTTGGGTTATTGTAAAGCTGTAGATTGTGTATTTAATATTGGTGAGATGTTATATGTATGTTATGTAATATTTTATACATTACCGGTGGGTTTAACGTTGTCATCAAAATGTTGTCTTTTCTTAGTCTTTTTTGACATCAAAGAAAGAATAATTGAGTTAACGCAGACGGCTAACTGGTATATTTTTAATGAATAATGTATTAGTTTAATTTACTTATTAATCATTCAATCCAACTGTATAACAAATTACCAGCCTGTAGAGATGCAGCGCTTCTAATTTGTGAAGGTGTCACCAGTTAAAGGGGTATTATGTAGTTTTCAGCACTAGGGGCCCGGTGTTTAGATTGCAACCATGCATGTGCTCAAACTGATGAGCCAGCAAAATCCGCTCATGAGCTTCTCTCAAAGTACTGGAAACTCAAGGAAACTCCCTCTCCAACGTTACAGTAATATTTTTACCTGCTTGAACTAATCCATGCTCTTTACATGATAATGTTAACATTGACCGCATTTAGCCGACGTGATACATCGGCATAAGCTCGCCTGCCACTTTTCAGTAACTATTTGTTTATCTCAGAGAGGCTCAGCACTGTGAGCAGAGTTAAATATATTGATAACGAAATGGTTAGTGAGCTAGACTGAATATTATAAATGACATTGTTGCCACCAGGGCTTGACATTAACTTTTTTGCTCACTAGCCAATGTGGCTAGTGATTTTCCAAAGTTACTAGCCACACAACATTTTCACTAGCCAAATTTTTGTTTTTGGGAAATTACGTTTTATATGATTAAAGTTGACAATGGCATGCTAAAATGTCCTAATATTATCGTTAGCTCTGATAAGGTTGTGTGTATTGCTCCTTTTTTGAAAACATGTAGTCTATTAAGATAAACACATTAAAAAGTTTAAGCTTAAAAAAAACTGAAACTAAACTGAAAAAAAATTCACCAGAATCATTTGTATCTGCCTTTCCTCAGAGCTCTGACTGGATTTATGTTTATCATGATGAAGCTGTGGTTGCTCTGAGTTACTTTAAAAAACAAGTTTACAGGTCTTTTCTTCAAATTATTCCCAAACAGATGCATCTTCTGCTTTCCTATGGCATGACAACTTTTATGTATTTTAATAATCAACTCTGGAAATGTAGTTGTGACAGGACGAATTAATGTGATATAAGGATAACTCTGCTAGTAGTAACACCATGTATATATCTGTAATCTTACAGCATTTAAGGGCCCTTTCCTCCTGCCTTTTCGCTTTCTCTCGTTCTGCTGTGGATTTCTTCTCCACACTTCTCACTTTGACAAAAGTGTGGATGTCATATTTGGCGTGCGCACCCTCACAAGAGACATGAGAGAGTGAGACGCGCCTGTTGCGTGGATTCGCGTGTTTTAAAAAAAGCTTGCTTTGTCATCGCTGCTTCTGGTTAAATTGATCATTAACGGCAGACCAAACAGCCCTCGGTCTGACGGCCAGTCCGCAGGTTTCATTTCCACAGCGTCTTGTTTACAGTGTCATCAGTCAGTAGCGCGCGAGACAATATGCTTCACGAATGAACCAATGAGCAAACACTATGGGCAGGTAGTACTTAAGGGAGTTGTAGTGTCATAGTACCACATTACAATTTGTTTGTTATTTCAGTCTTTTGACAAGACTACAATTTTTCAACACGCCAAAGTGGCTAGTGGGAGTGACTGTGTTACCCGCCACGGCCAAAATCCACCCGCATTTTGGCAGGTGGTTGGCGGGTGTTAATGTCAAGCCCTGGTTGCCACACTTTATAACAGTTAGACAGCAGTAAGTAACGTTCGTGTAGTGAATGTTCTTCCACTGTGTTGTTCTCCTGCACAATTATGTTGCATTATTGTATAGTATGTGGGTTACGTTAGTTACAGTGACTGAGACAGTGGCAAAGCTGTGTACCTGAGTATCGGTAAAACAACAATAAATCTAAATTGAACTTCATGAAACAAACAGCAGCATATCCGTGATAACGTTAGCTGGCTGCCCCTGCCCTGTATCACTATAGGCTAGTATAAACAAATTGCTCAACATTTGCATAACTTCTTGCAGGCCTGGTACACAGGATAGTAATGGATCATGTTATCTGGGGAAGTTATATGCAAACCCATATAACTATAGGCTATTTTCCACCCAATAACGTTAGCAACTGGTTTTCCGTTAGCCGGCGAGCTTACGTTATCTAACTTGAGCCACCTAAAACACAAAATCACAGTGTGCTTCACGTTTTAGCGACTCCATCTCGTCAGCTGCGGTGTTGTTGCTATATGTAAGAATCAGAATCAATAGGCAAGAGTCTCTGGAGCGAGCATGCACTTACAGCCAAGGAATTTCATGAAATATCCGACCCAGAGACTTCACATAGAGTTAGGCATGCTGGCTGTCAGAGGTAACAGACAAAACTGGCAAGTGGATCATTTTTATGTGAGGTTATAACCCCTTCATACACAGGCAATAAAAAGTGATTCATAACATTTAAAAAAAAACATATAGCACATTAAATATTAATATGTTTCGATGTTAAACAACTACAGTAATAAGTAATGTATCAGTATTGGGTCTGGATAACAGAAATAATTAAATGGGTGTTATGATGAAAAAAATATTTAGTAGAATAATATTTAAAAGCTATTTAATAAATTTAATAAATGTCTGCATTCAGATGGACTTAGCTTTTTCCATATTCAGAAATTATAGTATTTGAGGCTTTGTTTATAAAAAGTATGATGTCTCTTATGCTGAAATTACATCTAGATCTAGTTTCCACGCGTGATATTCTGTCAGGATAAAGAGACAGACAAATTATTTCAGTGTAATCCTAAACCTCATCTGGTCTCTATTGGTGATTGTGAGAACTTGTCTTCATCTTTTTCATGCCTGTTTATGCATTGTATTTGTGTGTTTTTACATGCAAGACTGTGTGTTTGTGTACGTGTGCACAATTTTGTGCCTAACAACATGGGTAGCAGCTGATTCCAGGGTGTCATGTCCCCAATTACCTTGGATCATGTCACTGCGGTGGGATTGTTTGAATAGCTGTCACTGTCACCTATCATCAGGCGCTGTAATGGCTCTGCATTTCCTTGTACTGAAACCCTCAGCTCTTATTGCTCTTGTCTGTTTTTACTTTTAATTCTCTCTCGCTCTGTGTTCATTTGAGGGTTCAGGAATACTTTCATGGCAATGCAACTCTGACCTTGTCTCTAGACTGGTCTCTGAGTTTCCACCCAAATCTCAGTACAGCAATAAGTCTTGTGTTGCTCTCATGGCTGTTTCCCTGGTTGGAGAAATACCTGAGCCCTTCAGAGCCTTTGTGGGTAGGACTTAAGGTTAAAGGTGATAACTCTGCCAAACTTTGTCACAGTTAGACAAATCTTAAACATGCTAACTATTAACATTTTAATCACGATATAATCACTGTTTATGATCTATTAAGCTCCATAATTTTAGCATAGAAAATAGAAAAATGATCTGACTCGAGACTGGAGCATGACAGGTAGCTTATAAGTAAGCTGACTTTGCTAGCTAGCTTGCAAATGTTAGCCAGACAGCCTTGGTCACTAACTCCTTCATTAACTCATTCATTGCTCCCTATATAATAGATATTAGCTCTCAGAGATAAATTGAGAGTCTGAACACAAAAACAATCATCACTGAAAGGTGTAATGTTGCACAACTCTAAGATATAATGCATTGTATTGTGGGATTGTTAGCAGAAAGTAGTGCATGTGGACACTATTTTTCCCCCTCCATTGTAGGAATTGTTGAGGCCACTATATAGTATACATTCACATTGAAAATCTTGACACTGGTTGTAAAATTTTAAACTCAGTACTCTGTCATTTCTGTTTTAACTTTAAAAGCCTGACCAGGGACAGTGGTTGCAAAGTAGTCATGACTATGCATGACATCTACTTTGTATACTGTATAAAGCAAGACTCATGCATATGTCCCTGTAAAATAAACAATAAATAAATAATGGTGGACAGTCAGTGCACTGTACTATGCAATGAACAGGAAGTGATTTTGGACAAAGCCTCAGTTACTGGGAGGTGGCGATGGCATAGTAGGTCAAACTATGTCTTTGGTGTGAGAGACCCGGGTTCAATTCCCCACTGTGACCCATCCACCATTGTGTCCCTGAGCAAGATACATAACCTGTAGTTGCTCTAGAAGCGTGTGACCTCTGACATATATAGCAATTCTAAGTCGCTTTGGATAAAAGTGTCAGCTAAAATGAATGCTAAACAACACACTAGTTGAAGTCTTCTGTAAGGGACAGGTAAATGCCTAAAATGTGTATGTAATGTGTTTCCAAAAAAGAAGACAGCGGGGGTGCATTAAAGTTTATATCTGGTCTGACAGAAGGTGTAGTGTCTGTGCTACAGTGTTTGTTCTTCAAACACTGAACTGCTGCCTTGCTGTGGTGTTTTTCAGATCCAGGTGATTAAAATAGAGACAGAGGACAACCGAGAAACTCGCTCTGCCAAGGACGCCCTGCTGCTCTGGTGCCAGATGAAGACTGCAGGGTGAGCAATGAAATGAAAATACAGGAAACTGTAAGCTGCAGCAGTGAATATAATGATCATTTACGTAATGTACCAAGTCAGTCTGGGTTAATACATTGGTGCTCCTTGGATTACATTTACAAAACATTTCTCCGTGCTCCAGGTACTCTGAGGTCAACATCCAGAATTTCACCACCTGCTGGAGAGACGGCCTCGCCTTTAATGCCCTCATACACAGACACAGGTAGGTGGTATTTTAAAAACATCTCCATGGCATGCTACTATATTAACAATGGGAAGTTGCACGTTTTACATGATGACAATAGCAGATAAAAAATTTGGAGTTTGCAAGGTTGTTGTGTTTTGGCTTTTTTTACTCCAGAAATTGTTGGATTTTCCACTTTTTCATGAATTAAAGTAATGGGATTTTGATATAAAAACATAACCAACAACTGCAACTGCAATGACAAAAACAAAAAACATGCACATTTATTTAGATGAAAAGACCAAGATGGGGTGGAAAGACATATAATTTTAGGATTAGAGCCATACAGACATGACACATCATCATCTTCGTCTGCCCTCCAGACCTGACCTGATAGAGTTCCACAAGTTGACACGGTCCAATGCAACCCATAACCTCCAGCAAGCCTTCAACATCGCTGAGCAGCAGCTGGGCCTCACCAAACTCCTGGACCCTGAAGGTGAGAATGTTCAACTGGTTTTAGGTTAATGTCAGTCAAACCACATTACAAAGAGCGGTATCCATAATAGTGCCGTGAAAGTGTTTTTTTTACTCACTGAGAGAAATAGTTACTGTGTGGCTTTATTTATTTGTCTTCACCACCTCCCTGTGGTTCAGATGTGAACACAGAGAACCCAGACGAAAAGTCCATCATCACCTATGTCGTCTCCTACTACCACTACTTTTCCAAGATGAAGGCTCTTATTGTGGAGGGCAAGAGGGTTGGCAAGGTAACAAATACACACATACACAGACATTGAATGTAAGTTGAAGGACCTGTATTGTTGGAAGGTAAAACACAAGTAGCAATTCATAAAAATCCCAACCTTCTTCCGTCTGTCTGACTCAGGTGCTAGACAACTGTATTGAGGCAGAGAAGATCATCAACCGCTATGAGGCTCTGGCGTCAGACCTGTTGGACTGGATAGAAAAGACCATTGCGGTCATCAGCAACCAGAAGTTTGCCAACTCGCTAACCGGAGTTCAGCAGCAGCTGCAGGCTTTCACAACCTACTGCACCATAGAGAAGCCCATCAAGTATGTTTAATGAATTTTTAAAATGGCATCTTGTTATTTTAATGCCATTTTTGCCTTTTCATGCATGCATATGACTTCATGCATACCTTATATTGCAGAGCATCTACTTCACACTGCTTGTAAATACTACTGGAGACATGGTTGATGTGTTCTACTCTGACTGATCAAGGTTCAAGAAGCTTTGATTTAGAGATTGTTCAACCAATAAGTTGATACATAGAACATTTATCTACAACTGCAGCATCAATGGATTAATAATTTCCAGCTTCTCAAATGTGAGAATGTGTTTTTTTTACTTTATTAAACAACAATATGTATATATATGTGTGTATATATATGTGTCCAGTCAGCATGTGTCTATATACAGTATATAAAGCTTGCATAGATGACAATATGTACACGTTTGAAAACAGTGTTGTCGTTCATTGTATGGGAATAATTTCTGGCATTATATTATCAATTTAACAATTCATCATAGTGATGGCATGTGGTTAGAAACTGTTCTTGTGTGTCTCGTTGTTTGCGTCTAAGGTTCATATAGAAGTGCATAACCATATAGACCTCTGAAAGTGAGAATTGCCCTATCCTGATTTGTGTTGGCTGGTATCAAACAAGTCTCAGTAGGAGTCGATCGTGTGTGTGTGTGTGTACATGCAAACATGCATGAAATGCACTGGAACACAGAGCCACTGCAGAGCCACTGAGCCGTGAGCATTTTGTCCAGCATCATCAGGATCAGTGTTAGCAGCCCAGAGCCCAGTACTTCACTCACGGCCTCACAGGCACTGGGAGTTCACAGGCAGCTGTGATGATACCCACAGACACACAAACACACGCACAACGCGCACACACACACACAGACTATGATACAATATGTCTTGTTACACTCCAGCTTGATGTCCAGTTGAGTGAAGTGTTTGTGTTCAATACTAGCAGCCAACAGTTGACTTGTGACTTATCTAACATGCAAACACACTGCAGACACACATACACAATGTGATAGTAATTCCACAAATGCAGTCCAGCACTTGCATATAGTGTTTAACGAGCCTACAGTTCATTTTGAGATATGCTGCCAGTAGCATAAAGCTGTTGTTTCCGATATGTCAACTTTACAGCATTTCCAAAAACAGTCTTTATGAACACCCAGTTTTATTTCATCCAGCAGGATTTGAAAGATTTCCAACGATCATACAACTTGCTAAATCCCACAAAGAACTGTGTACTTTTTTTTATTTGAAGCTGAAACATGAAAACTTTTTTAAATGTAATGTAGAAATTTCACCAAATAAGGATGCACTGAACCAATTAGTTGATTAAACGATTAGTTGTCATTTTTCAGGAACGCCCAAAGTGTCAAAAATTCTAGTATTCTAGCCTCTCCAGTGTGATGGTTTGCTGTTTTTCTTTGTCATGTACGTTAATAAACTGGACTATTGGTAAAAAAAAAACAAGATATTTGTAGACATCACCTTGGACTTTGGGAAAGTATAAGTTTTCGTCTAAAATAATTGTCTAAAAATTTGTAGTACACATTTTTTTAAGATAAAGAAAATAATCAGAAGGTAAATCAGTAATAAATGAGGTGTTACTTCTAGCCATAGAATACTGACAAAAGAGCTCATGTGCACACTTTATTTTTATAAATCAAGATCCTGATTGTCTTATGTAAAAGAAATACTACTTTTCTATTGAGGGACTCTCGCTTGTTCATAAAATGTCACTATATTGGTTCGTACCCAGATGTTTATACATTAGATGGAGTAGTGAATGGCCGTGACATTGGACAGCAGGGTAGCAGAGTGAGCAGAGAAATCGCCTTTTACCAGGAGTCCTCAGTCGTCGCTGTCAGCAAGCATTAATGATGCGAGTGTCCTTGAGCGAGACACTAAAACTCTGACCTGAGCTTTGTGGCTGCAGCTCGAGTGTTTCCTTTGACCCCATTTTTTTTTTCTTTCAACAATTTGGAATTACTTCTATCGTGTCCTACACAGAAGGGACTGTTGAAAGAGAAGAGGCCATATTGTGAAACAGCATCACTAACTGAAGTTTTCTCACGCTCAGGTTTCAGGAGAAGGGGAATCTTGAGGTTCTTCTCTTCACCATCCAAAGCAAACTCAGAGCCAACAACCAGAAACCCTATGTGCCTCATGATGGGAAGCTCATCTCAGACATCAACAAGGTCGTATATCCACCAGCTGTGTTGTTTTTATGTTACCTTATTTCACCTTTTACTAAACAATCAAGTGGCAACTGGTACAAGCGTAGGAAAAATGTTTGACAGTAAGAAAACCTGCAGTCAAACTTCGTTTTCACCTTAAACTGACTCATGACAGTTTTACCAGATATATGCTTTATCTTATTATACCTTTTATATTACATTACTACTATTAAACTGTGGTCATTTTCTGTCCAGGCCTGGGAGAGGCTGGAGAAGGCGGAACATGAGAGGGGCGTGGCTCTGCGCAAGGAACTGATTCGTCAGGAGAAGCTTGAGCTGTTGGCTCAGTGCTTTGACCACAAAACCACCATGAGACAAGCTTGGCTCAATGAGAACCAGAGACTTGTATCGCAGGTAGGAATCTCAGGGGCACGCGATACACCAACTTCAACTCATCTAGCCTGATGCAGATGTCAAGTAAACATGCTTCCTCCAGTGAAGACATAATAGAAAATGAGCAAGAGGGTATTTCTTTTGACTGCGTTGAAGAAAAAGATGCTATAATTTGGTTTGGCTGGGCAGTTTCAGTTCCCTTTACATAAGAAATCCTGTTTATTTTTTTAAGCCAGCAATTTTTCCCATTTGCACCCTAACAAAGGCTTTCTTTCAAAACAGTAATGAAGGATTTTTATTATACTCAAGACTCCAGTGGTTTAGATTTTTAAATTAAAAAATATTTGCTTATTAATAGCATCTTTTACTGAGATTCTAATTAAATTTTATGTAAAGTACAATATCATATGAGTCTAAAATACATATCACAAATCACAATAGAGAATATTGTTTTATTCAGATGAATTGACAGGCTGTAAAATCACGCTGTGTTCATGTGTCCTGTACTACTGTGTGTAAGTTAAGGTTCTTCTTTGGTTATCATACTTTCAATGGTTAATTTTAATTAAATTCATCTTTTTGCCCTCTTTTCACTTCTCCTTTTGTCTCCCCACTTTCTTTCCCTCGTCTGCACACCTAACATCTTTGTTTTCCTTCTCTCCATCTACAGGACAATTTTGGTTATGACCTACCAGCAGTTGAGGCAGCAATGAAGAAACACGAGGCCATTGAGGCGGACATAGCCTCGTATGAAGAGCGAATTGGCGTGGTGGTGGAACTTGCCTCAGAGATGGAAGCAGAAGGATACTACGACATCCGGCGTATCTTGGCACGAAAGGAGAACATCCTGGGCCAGTGGAGTCTGCTGAAGGAGTTGGTGGCTGGGAGAAGGACCCGGCTGGAGAAGAACCTGGCCCTGCAGAAGACTTTTCAGGATATGGTCTACATGATAGACTGGATGGAGGAGACACAGGTACTGGAGGCTGTGAGACAGAGAGAGAACCACAACTGTCTACCTGTGCACATTGGGGGAGTGGCTTCAGAGGAAGGCCTGAAGGGAGGGAGTGGGATTTTTTTTGGTTGAATACTCTTGTTTCTCCAGTTGCCTCGTGTAGCTATAAGTAAAAACAGTGGAAAGAAATAGTGGAGATAGAGAAAGACGGTAGTGCATAGTTTGTAGTTTGGAGAATGAAAAGTAGAAAGGTGAGATTCATAGAAAGTCAAAGAAGACAGTGTTTTTGCATGTTTTTTGATTCATAAAAAGAAATGAAGGCAAAATAAATATAGTAGAAGAGAAGAGAGTGAAATGTAATGACAATGTAAGACAAGTGTTCCCTGTCATCCGTCCACCTCTCACCTCTTCTCATCCCTCCATCTCCGGCTCTTTCTCAGGTTCAGCTGCTGTCGAAGGACTTTGGGAAGCATCTTCTGGAGGTGGATGACCTGCTGCAGAAACACAGTCTGCAGGAAGCCGACATTGCAGTGCAGGCTGAGAGGGTCGAGACACTTAACACCGCTGCTCTCAAATTCACCACTATAGAGGGTACATGTGACTTAATTAGTCCAACGACTGGAACTCCTCTTGTCTTCCTGGAGTGAAATTCTCTGGGGAGACAGAACATACCATTCTGAGAGGGGAGGCAGAACAATCAAAGTGGTGGCAGCCTTTTTAACACACGTATCTTATATGTATAGTCCTGATGAAGTATTTAATTTTATACATCTTTACCTTCACATTATAACTAAAGTTTTTTTGTTTCAAGGTTTTAAGTTTGTGTTGCCCGTAATGAAACCAGGCGTGAAAAGACACCTCGAGATGGAGTTTTTAATTGCTCTTGTCACCCTGAATTGACCCTGGCATCTGTTCTGCCAGTGTGTGAATGCGTGTGAATGTTTCTGTTTGAGCACTTAGGCTCAGTGTGTGAATGGTGAATGCGAGATAGTGTAAAAACGCTTTGAGTGGTCGAAAAGACTAGAAAGGCGCTATACAAATACGGAGCATTTACATTTAGTTGAAAAAGTTCAGTTTTTAAAACCCAAGGCCAATAAACGTTTACAAAAACCATTATTGGATTTGATACATGAAGAGTTACTGAGTGTGCACAATAACAAGATCACCTACAAACTTAAAAAGCAACCTTTGATAAACTTGTAATGTTCAGTTTCTGAGAAATTGAACTTTACATGTCTTAGAGTTGGTGACTGAACTATTTTGTTGGTTTAGTTTATATTATATGTTACGGGCTTTAGAATAATAAACATAACAAACATAAAATAAAAGAGTAATTTTCTTTGTAATGAAGAGGCAACAATTGTTTCTGAACTGTTCCCTGAACTTTGCCCTAGTGCTTGTTATCTGTCATAAACAGACTAAATGAAGCAAAGAGGAAGCGATGACCCTGTATTGATTCCATTTAGTCAGATGAAGATGTATTTGACCTTGAGACAGCTGGAAAATAGATTTTTGTTACTTGATATCAGTAAGGTGATCTGCTCAGTACTGTGCATGTTTTTGTAGGTAGTCCAGCTCAGAGTACACCACTGTAATGAAGTGCTGTATCTATTGTGTATTTTTGTTGTTGGTCATTAACCTGGTTTTGTTGTCTCCCAGGTTACCAACCGTGTGACCCACAGGTGATTTGTAATCGTGTCAACCATGTCTCTTCTTGTCTGGAGGAACTGAAACAACTGGCAGCTAAAAGACATGCAGAGCTTGAGGAGTCGAGACAACTGTGGGCCTTCTTTCAGGTAGGATGGGTCGACGGGTGATGCAGAGGGCGGGATTATGTTGTTTTAATTTTTCCCAGCAAGGTAAGGGGTGAATATACCCAATCTGAAATGCTTGTTTGATGCTTCACACAGAAACCTGCTCCCTCCACACACCGAGGTTAAACTTCCTAACGTTTTTTTTTTTATTGATTCTTTACTCTTTACTACCTCTGGAAATTTTTATGTGCACAGCCGAGTGCAACTCTATGAATGGCTTCCAGGAGGGACTTAAAATGTGCACCAATATTTAAAGGATTTTTGTGTCTCACCTCTTTATATGACAACCGGCATTCAACTCAACCTTCAAGTATGGCCATTAGGACAAACTATAGAAATTTGAGGGGGCATCAGTACATTTTTTTGATTTCTAAAGAACTATATCTTTCTCAGCCCAAACCTGCTTCAGCAGTTTTAAAGATGTACAGACCTAGAGTTCATAGATTGTTTTAATTAATCTGTTATAATTTTATCCACGTCTATTTCTGGCAAAGGCTTTGCAACAACATTGTCATAGTCCGATAAGTTACTCTCATACAATAAAAATGTTTGTCAAGTTAAGATGTCCTTTTATAGACCCAACCTCTAACCTGTTGAAGAACGACAGATCACAAATCCAACAGCATGTTTTCATATATGTTTCTTTAGTGCTTTGTTATAAGCATCTCTTCGTCTCATTTGGCAGTCCACATCCTTGTGTCAGACATTGCCTGCATCAGTCTCCTGAAAAAGCTGTCCATCACTGTGATAACACAGATGTGATAAACGAGTTATTAATGTTAGTGAATAAGCTTTTAGAATGAACTATCAAAGTAATGATTATATAATGAGAATAGCGGATTTCTTTGTTCAGTGAGTCACTGCTGAATCACTGATTATATCACATTACTGATTCATTTAGCCAGTTCCCCTTCACCATTTTGGGAGGTTCTCAGAAACAGACTGGGGTCAGTGTTAGATGGATTTCAGGGATTACAGGGGAGCACGTTTCTATATTTCGAAACTTTTTTCCTCTCTTTTTCTTCAAATGACTTCACCTTTTACGCTTTCTTACTTTTTGTTTTTTAGAAACATGATATAAAACCTAAAGGTTTTCTTCTTTTTAAACAAATTTTCATTTGTTTAAATGTAAAAATGTAAATCTTGTTTGTCTGTTTGTTCTCCTGTTAGGAGCTGGAGGAGTCGGAGGCCTGGATCAGGGAGAAGAGCTCCATCCTGGGAGCTCAGGGTTATGGGAAAGACCTGAGCAGTGTGCTGAAGTTACTACAAAAACACAAGACTCTGGCTGGAGAACTGCTGGCTCACAGGTCACTGCTGCAGGTGTGTTTGTGTTTTTATCTGTGTGTGTGAGAATCAACATCTGGAATACCCACAATGTCTGGAATTTTTGTTTGGACCTTTATGTACTTTAGCATGTATAAATTTACTTTTTTATAAATTAGTACAGCATTTTTTTGTATAAAAATATATCACCCTACCTGTTAACAACATTATTTAAATACTTATTATTTAAAATGTGTTGCTCACTTTCATTTTTGATTGTTTTGGCATTGGTCTGTTGTTTTTCTTGTTTGCGAACTTGTACTTCCTTAACAGGCAGGTGAGCTCTTTGCAAACTGTATGACAACAAAATGACTGAACAACTGGTGATATTTATCAAAAATATGAGTGTACCAAAAATAATTCTAGTATGGTGTATAGGTAAGCTATCATTGACACGGCTATATGTACATTACACATGAATTAAACAAGTGCCAGTCTCTCCAAGTACTTGGTGGTATTGTGAAACAGTTTTGGTCTAATATTACAGGTCCAGGCTTTCTGCAGAGTTGGGGGTACAGCAATTTCTAAAAGATATCAGAAGTCATAGGGCTCATGTGTTGATGTGTATGTTTTCTTGTTCTTCTCATCCCTTTTCTGTTGTGTTTGTCAGTTCTTCAAAGATTTCAAAACGTTTCGGTCCATCCTCCAGAGCATAACAACATATTATATATTACATTGTATTTGGATGCATGTTTATAAAATATGAAGACATTGTTGAAGAACATGCTTATTAAAGAACATACAAAGCCTCACAATGGCAAATTATCTGTAATTTTAAAAACTAATAATAATAAGAACCATACTTCTACTTTAAAATACACATTAAAGTTAAAATGTTGTCTAATATTCTACTTTACGGCAAACAGTGTGAAATAATTTGTAGTGGCTCTGCTATCTGTCCATCCTGTCCTGCTCCTCCAGAACACCATGAAGCGAGGAAAGCAGATCCTGAGTGAGAAAAGCTTTGGCACTGCAGGGATCCAGGAGCGCATCATGGAGGTGAAGGGTGAGTGGAAGAGGCTGGAGGACCAGGCCGCGCAGCGTCTTGGTCACCTACAGGAGGCGCTCCACTTTTTTCAGTTCTCCACAGAGACGGACGACCTGGTAGCGTGGCTGCAGGATGCTTACCGCCTGGTCTCCAGTGAAGACTTTGGACATGATGAGTACTCCACCCAGTCCCTACTGAAGAAACACAGAGGGGTCAGCGAGGCCATAGACAAGCATCGTGTGCATGTAGTGGCACTGCGCAAACACATGGTGGCGCTGCCTATGCGGTACCGTGACCAGGAGGTGGGAAAGGATGTTTAACTTTTTTGGCATTAAATATTTTGTCCTTCTTTATCTTTTATTTAACTCGCCTCCTGTCTTTCTGTCTCCACTCATGACTCCTTCTCCCCTCCTCTCTCTGCAGGAGGTGCAGATGCGTATGGGAGAGGTGGAGCAGCTGTATACCGAGGTGGTCGAGGTGGCGGTGCTCAGACAGCAATGGCTTCACGATGCCCTCGCCGTCTACCGCATGTTCAGCGAGGTCAATGCCTGTGAGCTGTGGATTGATGAGAAAGAGCAGTGGCTGGACAAGATGGAGATCCCAGAGAAACTGGAGGACGTGGAGGTGGTGGCACACAGGTGAGGAAAAGGAAAAGCAAAGAGGTCAAAGTTTTTAGCCATTGCAACAATAACCGACTGACTGTCCCATCGTATCCCACAATGCTGTTCTGTGGTAGGTTTGAGAGCCTGGACCAGGAGATGAACAGCCTGATGGGAAGGATCCTGGATGTTAACCAGATAGTACAGCAGCTCCTGGATGGTGGTCATCCCTCTTCTACAGAGGTCAGGGGTTGTCAGGACCACCTCAACTCCAGGTACTGAAACTAAATTGACCTCCCAACAGCAACATCTTCAACTGCTGCTCCTTGTACGACTATCACAATTACCACATTTACTGCTATTGACATTAACAATTAGAACAACTTTACAAAACACACTCATGCTTAGCCAGCAGTTCTGCTTCACTAATACTAATACACTTTGTCTTTTTAAACTCATTAACACAGATATTAAAGTAACACTGGTTCTGATTGCAACTACAAAGCCATCAGATTGGTATTAACAGAAATCTTTATTTCAGTTATGAGCCAGCAACTAGTGATCGCTGCTGTCAAAGTGTTAAGCAAAGCACTAAAGAACTTAAAGATTAGGGAACACATTGATTTACAATTTTCAGTAAATCTATGTCTGTGAAACAAATTAATGTAATAATGCTCAAATACTGTAGTGTATGTGGAAAGCAACCTGTGAACTGAGCCCCCTGTCTGTTAAATAATGCATTGGTTTATTGGATCTCTGTCCTATTTACTCCCGGGAGGGGGGGGGGCGTAGGTGGGAGGAGGCGCAGGCAGACTGACAAGGCAGAGAGAGAATAGGGGAGGAGAAATTTCTTAGGGTTGTGTTATTATTCAGAGGAATTCATCTCACACAATTATTTTGTAATTGTCTTTTGACGAGCGCCTCATGTTCTGTCATTCGCCGACTTAGTAAGAGGCTCCTACTTACTCTCTCAGTATGATTTTAGTTCAGAGATGTAAATGTAAAATAGCAGCATGTATCTCTTCTAAGTGTGTGCTGCACCGGTGTCTCTCTCTTTCTCTCTCTTTGGCCGACATGTTTATTTATGCTAATGTCCGCCTCAGTCATATTCACTGACTACTGTTACGTCTGGCAGCAGAGTCCATGGCGGCCCGGTGTCCATGAGTCTTGTGACCTTGGCACATGGTGTCGGTCTCAGGGCGGCCATCTGTGCTGGCTGCCTCAGTTAAGACAAGGCCACCCGAAAGCAAAAATAAGAACAAATATACAAAATAAACACTTCTGTTTCCTCATTGCCTTCTCTGGTAATAGTTATTAAAATTCAGTTTCAGTTTTAAGACCTTAACTCAATGACATCTGTGCTGTCCTCAGGTATGAACACTGCACACAGTATTAGGGTTATTGTGTTTAAATTCCCTTTAACCTTGTTTATTAGATACAATGAAACGCCAGTAATCCTCAGTGGTATAAAAATACATTAATCTTGTGTAAATTGAAAATTCAAACTAACTTTAACATTACTTAAATATTTTCACTCCATAAAGCACATACAGTAGTAGTAATGTATGTACCACTAAGTCACTATGTTCACAACTCAATCAGTTTTATCCTTCGTCATTTTCTACCTTTCAAATGTATTTCTAATATCTGATATCTTTTGTTAGCCATTTTTTATTATTAAACAGCGAATCAAGAGATAACAAGAATACTAACAAAACCCAAGTTGTGACTCATGAATGTAAAGTGTGTTATTATTTATTAATGTTGAGATTAAATGCTTCTTTCTACAGTATTATTATTATTACTGGTGGTAGTATTACTCTATTTTTGTAATTTCTGTAATATTTTGACTTAAAATCATCAACATGTATTTTAGCATTAGTCATGGTTATCCTTTATTTCATATATAAGTACATACAGTATAACAAATGATTAAAGTAAATGTATGTTTCATTTTGTGAAGCAGCGACCCCCATCAAACGCACATACCCCCAACGATCACCACCAACACCATGTTTCACCTATAAGACTTTTGTAGCTCTGAGGTCAGTGTCACCGAGCTGTTTTCCTGCCTCCCTGCTGAGCACTCTGTCTGCCTCTCAGCGTCTCTGCCATTACCTCATTACAGTCACAAGTATGATGTGTGTGTGTGTGTGTGTGTGTGTGTGTTCCTTGGCTGGGTGGGTGTGTATTGAGACCTGCTGGTCTGGAGCAGAATCAGGACAACATATTGTGTGACGATATGGTAAGCAGACGAGGCCTGGACGAGACCACAGCAGAGAGCAGGGAGAAAATACAATCAGCTGTCTCACATGAATCGTAACAGTTCATATTGTAACATCATAACAATGTGATTAGCATGTATTAATCATCAAGATTAACACTGAGGGCAACAAAAAATAAGAAAGCGCTGCACTCATGTTTAAAACATTTAGCTTTCACATCTCAGTTGACGGAGCAGACGGAAACAAAGCATTGCTCTTGGAAGAGAAGTTTTTACATACGACTTGTGGTTTGAATCAGCTGTGATATTTTTCAGTTCATACATAATTTCACACCTGCTGTATTTTTGCGATGGAGGATTGGCATTAAAGCCTGGTAGTTTATGCTTTTTTTAAACCAGATTGCTGTATGAAGGAAGGAAAATTAACGATGCTTTAAACTTGACTCAAATGACCCAAACTGAGTTTAGGTTCAGAAAACTACGTTGAATATTGGAAGGTAAATAAATATACATGACTAAAACAAATTTATTTTGACATGAGAGTTAATGATATACTATAGGTGTCAAATATCCCAATAAATCACGACTATCTTCACTATTGCACATTTCTCCTTCACAGTACCAAACTCCCCTCTCTTCATCCTTCTCAAACTACACTTTCAGTATCACTCTATCCTGTCTTTCGCATCGTACCAGGTGGAACAGCATTGTGGAGCTGGTTGAACAGAAGAAAGATCAGCTGGACTCGATGTTACGCCTGCAGAACTACCTTCTGGAGTGTGCCGAGATCAAGTCCCAGATCCAGGACAAGAGAAAAGCCATCGACGCCACTCAGTACATGGGCAGTGACCTTGGAGGAGTCCTGTCTCTGCAGAGACGCCTGTCCACGATGGAAGGAGCCCTGTCTGTCCTGGAGCCCAAACTACTGCATCTACAGGTAGGCAATTAAATCACAATACACTGACTCTATATAAAATGTTGATGCTTAAGGTCACAATCTGGCTCTTGGACCGTGACAAATATGGAGACACACAAACAAAGCAGTTTGTTGAGTGAGTGAGTGAAAGTATAGTTTATGTAGAAGTGTTGAAGTATCGAAATAAAATAACAGAGAATTTAAAACGGCCTCAGCCACATCCTCGAAGGGGGGCGCCCCTGCGATGATGGAGGAAAGAAGAGAGAGAGACACTGCACTACTGCCAGGCTTAAGTAATCGACACACACTGGGGCGCTCAGGTGTTCACGATTTACCTAATGAATGTAAACACAAGAAAGTTACACAGGACAGCCCCACAGGGGTTGTCACATTAGATACTTGACTTTACACTTCTGACAATTTTTAGCTTTTCACTCTCATGACATGCCATGACACCTGCAATTGTTAATATTCAATTTTTATGTTTCTATATTTATGATTAATACATCAGTTGTGTTGGCGACTGTGGCTCAGGAGGTAGAGTGGGTTGCCAGGCTGCATGTTGAAGTGTCCTTGGGCAAGATACTGAACCCCGAATTGCCCCTGGTGGCTGTATGAATGTGTGTGAATGTTAGTTTTTGTTTGAGCACTTAGGCTCAGTGTATGAATGTGAGTGAATGGTGAATGCAGATGTATTGAAAAAGCGCTTTGGGTGGTTGAAAAGACTAGAAAGGCCCTATACAAACACAGAGCATTTACATATTGGGCATTTATTCCTATGAATATGAACACATTTTTAAAAAATCATCTTAACCCTTGTCTTAAACTTCCACAAAGAGATATGATAATTCTGCCTCTATTTGGTGATGTAGGAAGACGCAGAGCATCTCGCCACCAGCCACCCAAGTCGGGCCATGGAGATTCTCGTACCGTTCGATGGCATCAGTGTGGAGTGGGAGGAGCTGAAGCGCACTTTGCAGGGCTGTGAGGACTCGCTGATGGTGGCTAGCAGGCTGCAGAGCTTCATACAGGTACACAGGTTACGGCGCCCCAGCAATTATGTAACCAGCACCGAGACACAGTATGCTCTGGTAATCTTGTTCTAGACAGCAATAAAACTTAGTTATTGGTCATTTAAGTTAAAGATTTAAGTTAGCTTTAAGTTAAAGCTAGCATTTTTATGATTTTTATTTAGTAACAAAGTTGGGGAGTTTTTAGCAACAGTAACATTTCACATTCCATTTTAAACCTGTACTTTTACTCTTTACTCAGTAATCTACTTTTATCATTGCTACAGCTGAATTTTTTTCTCCTGCATACACTCTGCTCGTGCACTTATAGCCATGAACTAGTATTTTGGGGGAGTGGCATCAGAGAAAGGCCTAAAGGGAGGGCACAGGATTTTTTCAATTGAATATGTTCCAGATCTAGCAATCTTTTTTTAGTTTCTCCAGCATTGCCTGCCCCAGCATTAAATATTTAAATTTGGGATCCAAATCACAAGTTATGAACCCACATTAACAGAGATATATATATATAAAATGCCTTTTTAAAAGTTGACAACTTTCCAGAAGAGATGTCAATCAAAATTCAGCCAAAAAATTAAAATGTATGCGTGGCTGGGTTTTTTATTTCAGACATTGAGAAACTGGTTGTTTTATGAAGTAAATGTAAAACACTGTATCTGCTGCAAGCTAAGCAGCCTTGACACAGCTGGTAATCTGGAAACAAAAGGCATGATCTGCCTTAAATTTCATTTGCAAGAAGGAAAGCAAACAAAAAGACCCTATGTATGGCGATAGTGTATTAATAGTCACTTTTAGTTAACATTAACATTAATTCATTTAGCTGACGCTTTAATCCAAAGCGACTTACAATTGCTATACATGTCAGAGGTCGCACGCCTCTGGAGCAAGTAGGGGTTAAGTGTCTTGCTCAG
>JAPMOB010211284.1:0-36792 GCA_029875015.1 Lepomis gibbosus | reverse complement strand
ATGTATATTACCTCAACAAGCATTAATAATAAAACCAGAATATATGATATACACATTGAAAAAGAAGATTTAATGGAGAGGGGCTTACTGTTCAACAGTCAGACTTGGATTTTACCTGGCATTGTGGAATTAAGAGCAGTGATTGGTCAATAGATGGAGGTGTAATAATGGCTGAGTGCCTGTATTACACTGGTAATCAGTGAAGGAGGGTCAGTACAGGGAAAGAGGAGTTTTCGGTTGTCTCTTTCTGTTATCTCTTACTTCCCCCCACCATTTGCAGCGACTTCTGCATAATCTGAATCTGGGCTGTGAGTTAGGTGCCAGTTTCACTATGTAACACAATGGGGGGTTGGGAATCAATAACTTGCCACTGAGTATGTAAGAGCAAAGGAGAGGGGCTGGGACTTTGCATATATATTCAGCAGAGTGTAGAGAGTAATTTCCCTTTGACTGGAACAAAGCATGGATCCCTAGAACATAGCTCAGTATTTAGCCAGAAAGCACAAAACATTTTACACTCCGCTCCGTAGCTTCTTTATTGACCTAATGAGCACCATGTAGGATCATTTTGCCACCAAAACAGTTTGAATTCTTCAAGTCATTGACTAAGCAAAAAAAAAGTGATTTGGGGGAGTGGATGTGGAGGGAGGCTGGGTACAGCTGTTGTTTCTACAGATTGTTTTTGTGTTGGTCATATGCCAATATATTTATTCTGTATGATGTCAGACAATTCTGTAAAAAGCCCCATCGTTATTTCCCAGAGCCCACATTGATGTTTTCAAATAGCTTGTTTTATCCAACTAACAGTGCAAAAATATAAAACAGATACGCAGCAAATGATCACATTTGCACAGCTGGAATTAGCAATTTCTTGCTTGATAAAGGACTCAATTAACCAGTTATCAAAATTGTTGTTGATTGTTGTTTTTGTGTTTTTATTGACTGATTAATCATCTCCAATAATATTCACTAAGGACATCTCATTTGTTTCCAAAAAATAACTACTGTACCAATACATGACTAAAACTTATATATACAGTATTATTATGTATATAATGCATGTGTATGAGCAGAACACTTAGTATAGATATTTAGCACCGTCCATCCTCTGCTCCTTTTACTTTTGTTAACTTCCTCCTCCTGGTGCTGCTAAGCTCTTAGCTACAGAATGATGAATTCAGTGCTCCCTCTCCCTTACTCTTGCATCTTTTATAATGATGTTCAAGCACCAAACAGTACCTGTGTTTTTGCATGCCTTCTCAGATTCAGTTGAGAAAGTTTGCTGCAGGCTACTCTGTGTGCGTAGCTGACACTCGTGCTGTAGTGCGTTCATGTGCTGTGGGGACCTCCAACTTATAAAACTTGACAGCCAGCTGTGGGACGAGCAGCCTCTTTTGTGTATTAAAAGCTATCAACTTTAGTCTTTTTGATGGCAATCACGTTTAGTTGTTGCTAGTGTTCTGAGTTATATTTTGTTTGACAAAGGAAGCTGACACTGAAGTTACGAATGTCCAGAGCTTCATACCAACACATGGAGTCACAGTTACAAAGACACAGAGCAGCATGCGTTTCTTTTTTCCCTCTAAGTCCGCAAAACTACATTCACATTGCTTGATTTTCAGATCCTGCTACTTTTGCTTGGCTCAGACATAGTGGATTATGGATTTATGTCCCTGCTCCCAGTACTACAATATTTACTGCGATTGTCAAGGCAGGTGGCCTTTTTCTGCTCTTCATTTGGAAAGTGTTACCTGTCTTACCTGGAAGCTATTACTGATCTCCTGCTATCCACTACGTGCCTTGATGAGTTTGTTTGTTTGGAGATGCTCATCTGCACATCACTGTTGTACAGAGCTTTACATACTTGGTCCCTCTGTGTGTGTAGCCAGCCTGGAGTCTTGCTTTTCTCCCCTGATCTCTAATCAGCAAGGCATTTTAGCCCGCAGCACTGACTAGAATTTTGGTAAACTTGATTGCGTGTCCAGAGAGCAGCCATTTCTGGCCACTTGTGGTTGTTTCTGAATTGCTGGCAATGGTACACTAACCGTCATAACACATTCAAGGTCACTTGAACCACACGTCTTTCGACTTCTAACATTTACTTGAACAGTAACCGCACATTTTATCTCTACATTATTTGTGCTTAAGCTTTAGTCACACAGAAATGCGGAGGAGCAGTGTAAACACCAAGGTGTGCCAGATAAAGTGGTGTGTATGTGTGCCTATACTTATAAAGTGTGAGTCTTCTTGTTGTACCCTCAGGGGTTGATGGCTGAGCTGCTTGGGAGGGGAGTGCTGCAGTATTTACCACCTGCTATGAAACAAGCCTTCTGTGCAACTGTGATAGTGTCATACGAAGTGAAATGAAAGTGATGCCTCTCCATATCAATGCAGCCTGTTTTTAGAATAATATTTTCATGACATTCCTACTTTTATTAGATTGTGTACAAGTGGTGAGAGGGGAAGCCAAAAGAGAGGAGACAGAGTGGGGATGACAGGCAACAATTGTCATGTTCATTTCTGTTTGACAAGCTTTTGGCTCTGTGGGATATTTCTATCCACAGGTAGGGCAAGGTACAGAATTTCGACACTTTTATGGCTCTGACCGAATTGCTTTGATACAGACGAGTATAGCAAAATGACTTGTCACTTGCTACCAAATTTCAATATCCTAAGGACTAAGTCTCATAAGCGTCAGTGAGTCAGTAACCATGCATCACACTTGTACAAAGATCTAAAAGGCTAGTGATTGGCTCTTAACGTCATACGTCATAGAGGCACACAGGAAAACACTATGTATTGCCCAGAGACATTGCTCACTGTTTTCTTTTTTATCACAGATAAGTGAACTTTGTGCTGCTTGTTAGCTGGCTAGTATCTTGGTAAGTCTGTTCACCACAGTATCCACTGGGATGAAGGCCCTGGCGCATCCTCTCCTCACAACATGGTGATGGAAAACATGGAGCCGAGGCATTTCTGACTGCTTAAAAGATGACTGGTAAATGGAGAGAAATACTCCTGAAGTTGACACGGTGGATGATAAACTTAGGCAAGCTGCTCTTTAGCACAGAGAAAGTAAGAGGTTCCCACTATTTCCCAGCACCACACGTTACCCACAGTCTTGTTTGGATTAGGCAGACTAGATGCTACAATGGCATATTAATGTTTGATATGTTGTTTTTGACGGTCATTTATATGTTTTGTACAGACCAATACTGTAAAGATATTCCATCTGTTATCCAGGGAGAGTTAAGTCTGCAGATTACCTATGAAGTGAGTAATGTCATTTTTATTGTTAAAATGGATTTTATAATATTGGTATGGAAAAAAGGTATAGTTCAGGACTTTGCATCAAAGTCAAGGAATTAGTATCGGTAAGTTGTTTACTGAGGTCCATTTTTCTATCTTTTTTTCTGGTAATTCTCCTTCCTTCTTTTTTATTGCTGCTTAATGGCAAACCAGCCCCGTGCATTCCGATTGCTAATTTTTTTTTTTTAAATCTGTCACACTAGCACCGTCAAGATCTAAACCTATTGGTGGTCTAAACTGCTGGCTCTGCAGCATTATCTGGATGTGTCTCATAAACCGACCCCCTGGGATGGCCTAATCTGCCTTGGTTGTTCTCAACAGTGAGATGAGTCAGTCAAAAAAGAAATGAACTTCTGTATTTTTAATCATTTGAACCGAGTTGTAAAACTCCTGTGTCTCCCGTAGAGAGAAAACTTGTGCATGTTTTTCTCCTTAATGATGCTCTGATTGCACATGGAAGAGGATTACCTTTTTTCAATATGAGTGTCCTTGTCATATTTTGCATAGTCTGTGGTATTCTGGGTCAAATCCCTGCCTTCCTTGCCTCTTGTGTATGTTCCTGTATGTTTTTTTGCTTTATTTTATGCTATTTGGGATTTGCAGGTATTCCACTGGGGCTCTCAGCTGAATATTTTATTTCTTTTATTTAACCTTTATTTAACCATCTCATTGAGATTTAAAACCCCTTTTTTAAGCAAGACCTGGCACCAGACAGGACCTCAACAACCAAAGGACATTCAACAATGACTTTTATGATACATACTGTAGGTAGTAGCTCTCTGACCATGCTAAAGTGTTCATGAAACTGCTCCATTGTCTTTATCTACCATGTGAGTGCTGAATTATTTGTGTCTGTACTAGTGACATCAGTGCACATCCTAAGGCATTATTGTCCAGTAGTGTACTGTTGCTGTTACTGACGTCAGCAGCTATTTGTGATGTTGGATCATTAGAGTGAAAAGCCTTTGACATGTTGGTTTCTTCCAATCTCTTCTAAATAATCTAATGCAGGGGCACAGTGAGTGGATTAGGTTCCAGCTGAACACTGAGAACTGCTGCAAAATGCTGTAAAACTGACAGAGAACAAGCTGTAGGTTTGGTGGTGAGTGTGATTCATTGGACTGTTGACCTTCCTTTAAGGGAGATGATGAACAACCTGGTACCAGACCCTGGGCCCCAGGCCCTGCTCTCCCTCTCAGCTGTCTGCAGCTTCACCTTCAGCTCACATTCAATCACTCTGGCAACCATGGGCTGATAAATACCCACCATATGGCTACCTTCCTCACCTCTTGCTCTATCCTGCAAAACAAACAACAAAATGTCACTGCCACTGCAATGGTGCCATCTAATCCTCCCATAAGCACCCTATCCCAATTTGCCCCCCTTGTCTTTAGTAGCCTGCATTACTGTAGCTAATGGAGGAGATGATGGGTAAAGTGATACCATGTTGCCCTTGCTAAAATACATTTGCTTGAAAATGCAATCTTAGTGGTATATGTTATCTTCTTTTTTTAAGCAGGTTTTACAAATAAAAGTTTTATCTAGCTGTCTGTGGTACTTTTACATCTAGTATTATTTTATGTCTTAGTTTTATTACATCACCTACAAAAAGACCTTGTGTTGCCCTGATAAACCTCTCAAACCCGTAACCCACAGTCAAGCCTGACTATTTTCCTTATCAAGACATGCATGCAAGAACGCCCCAGGGCCTCCTTACCTGTGAAAGAGGGCTATATTTCTTTGTTTTTTATAAAAAGAGGTCTGTATTGACCTGCAGAGGCATGTCTTGAGGAAAAAAGCAGAGCCAGTTATTGTAAGTCCTGATGCATTTCTGCCCTGCCTTAGGGATGTTGCCTGGACAGGAGTTTGCTCGAAAGTCCTCGCCAATATTCATCAGCACACACCTGTACAGAATTATTTCAAAATGACAGATGAGCCTGCGCAGTGAGAAGCTATGGCAAGATATACACAGAGAATAGATAAATATAAATAATATAAAACATTTTAAAGAATTCTAGATTTGTTGTTGAATTTGTGACTTTTGATTTTGACTGCATTCCTAACAGCTACCTTTTAATAAATTGCTTCAGTTTCTGTGCTGCAGTCATCCAGGCTTGCGCAAAGCATTCACTGCTCTAATGAGACCACCCTGTGAGCAATTAGGTTTCTTAGGTTTCCTTGGAAACACCCATTAATTATGATGCCCTAGTATGAATGAGCACATTATTCAGCAATGCTATGTAACATTTTAATGTTGCTATTTAAATGCAAATTTTGACTTAATAACCCCAATTGAATTGCAATGAATAGTTTCAATTTCAATGTTTTTATGTGCATGAAAACATTTAAATTGTTCCAGCATTGCATCATGGCCACTCATGTAAGTCCACAAACAAAAAAACAAAGCAAAAAAAAAAAGCTTTGTGTGTATTGTGGAGAACATGTCCACAGTTTGTTATTATTCATTCAAAATAGCAGAGTGTCATAAATAACAAATAGTCCTTTAATTAATTGATTTTGTTGAATGAATTCTGTGTAATAATTGTCAATATAATAGTGTTATTAAACGGTCCCCATATAGTACTATTAATAATTAGCGGAAGTATAAAGGTAAAAGAGACTTTAGAATAGCTCTGCCCTCAAAGAAATTCTTAATCCCTTCTATGCTGGGCGTCATGGTGGTCCCATGGTGTACTGATGAACATGCCTCAGCTGTAACCTTGGCCAATCCTCCAGTCCCTGCAGGGCTCACGCCGGTCAGAGTAGTGTTGTAATACGACTAATCAGACGCTTTAACTTTTATGTAAATTGCCCTGGCTTATGAATCTTTAAAGAGGTGATGTCAAAGACAAAAGGGGGCGGGATGAGGGTAGGTGAGGGAACGGTGAACTGTCAGAGATGTGAGCTCTAAATCTGATTACCTAGTGTCGCTTTGGAAAGACGCTGTCTCACACACTAATGAAGTCATATAATTAGTGTAATTAGTGATGCTGCTGTCAAAACTGCCCACAGATATATTGAAAAGTGCCTGTTTTTTTAACTTTTATATGAATGTATCAGGGTTCTTTCACAGGTACGACATTTACATGAGGATTAATCTCATTTATAAAATGTTTTTCAAGGCTAAAGATGTAGAAATGTTTCACACTCATACTGCTGTGCTTAATGACCCAATTTAAAGGCAAAGGAAAAGAGTAATTGTTGTGCCTTCAGGTGCGATGAAGCAACATCCATATATAGACAGCAGCAGATTAACAGTGACATACAGATTAACATTGTTGCTCAACTGAGCAAACCGTAATTACTGACCTGCATTCTGTGCTACCCAAGGCTCCTTTTTAAGCATTTCACATGCACACCCTCGCTCACACACACACAGACACACACACAGTTTACTGTTGTTGCTGCAGCAGAAATATTTCATGATTCAGGTCAACAAGAGGCCTCAGGCACATAAACCAAAGTCTTCCTGTCTTTCACAACTTCATTTGTGAGGAATAATGGCTCAGATGTGCAACAAGGCCATAGTGCTTCACAAGTTTCGGCAAAATATATTAACGTAAAAAACCTGGCTCTCGCACTGAATAATGTACGTAACTCTGTTTGTCAAGTACAATAACTAAATTTGAATTTGCCTCTGTGGCATAGTTACAAAGATAAATAGATAGCTTAAATAGTAGGGGTGGGAATCACCAGAGGACCCACGATAGGATATCACCACTATACTTATGTCACAATACGATATTATTGCGATTTTAAAAATCTTGCAAGGTATTGCAATTTATTACCGTTTTTCCAACTTAAAATTGTGTCCCCAAAGGATAATTATTTTTCTGTTGGACTGAAAGAGAAACTGATTTTATTATTATAGTACCAAAAGTAAAATCTCTGCCTGTACGGGTACATTTAGACAGCATTGGGAAACTTGTGGTTTTGGTTAAATATTTAAAAAAATCAACACTATGTAAAAGCACACAACATGACTTATTGACCGTTTTCATTTTTAACAAAAAACAAAGTGTTTTAGTAGCCGAAACCTAACCGCACTCTTTTTGCAGAACATTAACCCTGGGCACAGCTGTCAAACTCCCAAACATTGACCCTTGCCTCTTCCATCTGACCTCTGTGTAATATAAAGATGGCATACTTCCCGTATTAGTAGTAATAATGAATTAATTAGTAATATAAACATATTTTTGGGATACGGGGTTGGCCTCTAACTTGCAATACTTAATACTCTGTATTATTATTTGTATAATAATTGCTTTTCTGTTGCTCCCTGAAGTTTCTTCTAATTTCTTCTAAAGAGGTTTTGTAAGAACTTACACATTCCACGAATTGAGGGTCTGCATGGATATGCGTACTCACTGTAAAGTTTGTGATATTGGGCTGTACAAATAAAAATTACTTGACTTCAATAAATTTATTGAAATTTTGGAACAAAGCTCGACAAATACATCTTCAGTGGACCACATGTTTGAAAACAGTGGATGCATCTTGGTGGGTTAGTAAATGTTCTGTAATGATACCCTCCAGATGAAATGTATTTGAAGCCTTTCAGTAAACTACACTGAAACTCTAACATTCAAATAAAGATTACCCTTTGGCATTAAATGTATTTATGGGCAATATGACTAGTATGACAAGACGAGATGAAGCTGTCTCACAAAGTTATTTGATTGTCAGTTGTACAATACATACAAAGATACATGACTTAATTTTGCCTGGGGCAGAAATAGCCTCTAAAAACAAATCGAAATCAATTCTCAGTTATTATGTCAAGCAACATTTCCTGTGACCAAGGCATAAAGAACGATTCAAGTGTTGTCTGTCAGGTCCCATAACTTTTTTTTCAATTAAGGAATCTTTGCCTCTAAAAAGCTATATCCTTTAAAAACATGCACTTTATTATGAGTTAATGGTTTAGAGCTGCAGTTAAGACAACAATATTGTAAAGCAGTAAATGGTCTCTGCATCTCTGAAAGCTTTGTTTTCTGTCTGGGGTGTTCATTGCCATCTGGCAATTAAACAATGTTACTGTAAAGGATTCAGTTTATTTTGCAATTTTATGATTAGCTGGTCCTTGAGTTATTCCTTCTGTAGAAAAATGCCTTTTCCATTCGTGACTTCCTTTTTCTCATCTGGGAGATGTAGTCTTTGGGTCAGACACACATTTATGATATTTTCCATGTACTTCACTCAGCCCTGATGAAATTTCCTTGGTTGCCTTGGGTCCTTTTGGGATCTGTGTAAATACGCAAAAATAAAGGTCATGAGCTATTTTACCAAAAATGGCGCCAGAAAGCCAAGTTTACATTTATAGAGTGTTCTTCTGTCTTTCCCTGACTTCATCTTGGGTTTTTGTAATTGGGACATGATTGGATTAAGAGAGGAAATGCATGGGACAGAGAGAGACTGTTGTGCTACTGAATATAATCCACTTTTAGACCTACTGTTTCTGCAGTGTCTCTGTTCCTTGGAAATTTATTTAGAATTTCAAGTACTTGTATAATGACATCTAGACACAGTAGAAAAATAAATTGTTTCCCTCTTTGAAATTAAGGGTGTCAGTTTGTTTCTCAACTCATGATAAAATAATTAGTCACTCATACCTGATTTTTATTTTTAATTTTTATTCCTGCCCATTAAACTAAACAACGTACAACCAATACCAACATAAGTTTTAAATATACTGGGAGATGTAGTCTTTGGTCAGGGTTGGGTCCCAATAGCCGGTTCTACAATTAGTAGTTTTTGTCCTCCCCTAACACATGTTATAACAATTGTTCCTGAAAAGAGCAAAGACAACATGAAGACTTACTGCAGAAACTAGATAACGTGCACTCTTTTTCTCAGCTTTTATAACATTCTTGGGTTACTGTTGAAGAGTGAAGTGGAAGCGAGAGAGAAGTGGGAAACAATCTGAAGATGAAGGTTTATCCGTATGTTTCAAAGAGACTTGCTCTCCCTGTTGGAGACATTCTGACTGATCTCGCAGAACAAAGGCAGTATGAAAATAACCACGCTTCTGGCACTGCGCTTCAGTCTAACTTATTTTAAGAAATCAGCAGAACACAGAGGCCAGTGTAAGTCCTCTGCACGATGCAATTATATTCTATATCAAAACAGAATCTGAGGTCAGATGTTTTGAAGCTCGCTCTTTGATTGTTTTCCTTATTGCATTATTGCACAGCCAGGATAACACTGACACTGACTGGTGCCTGTCAGAACCCATTCACTCACTACAAATTAATCCCTGTCTCTGTCCTTTTCCACTGAATGGAAGTTTCGAGTCAAAATGAGGTTCGCTTTCCAATTTGCTCTCTTCCTCTTCAAGGGAGGTCATAACCAGTCAACTGAATAACCAAGATTTAACACACTCCTATGGTGGATGCATATAGTTTGAACAAATCCACCAATACATAAGCTTACTTAATTGGAAGTAATGAAGAAATGCCCAACAAGGTATTGTTATATATAGCCTAGTTCTTGTGAAAGGGTTTGTAAGTGTAGGGTTGAATATCTATGAACAAATATAAACAGTAAATAACAGCTGCACTATGACTAAATTAGTGTTAAATAAGATCTGATTTATGTGGTGTTGTGAATCCAATTTTCTGTACTGCTTCCCAGAATATGCAAAAAGTAATGTTTAGTGTCCTCTGTGCCTGCAGCAAACAGGTTAGTTTAACATGCAAATGCACCTTAATGGAAAAATAACTCATCCCTGGATTCTTCCCCATACACAAGAAATATACATATATCTAAATACACTGGGACATTCTTTTGTTTTAGCTGTATTAAGGTTTCTGAGTTTGGATATCAGCTTTTAGTGAACCCAATTTCCTCAGCCTGCTTCTTGTAGTTTGCAGTTTGTGAGTTCCTATATTTCCCAGATATGGGTTTTATGTGTAAGTGGAGAGACACACTTGTCAACAGTGACAAGACATGATGCACTTTCTCAAAGTGCATCATGTCTTGTGGCTACATTAAAGTGTGGTCTAGTGAGGGCTCCACTGGTGGAGAAATGTTTTTTCCTGCATGTCTTGTCAGTCAGTGCAAAGTCTTTTCTCTAAAGGGCGATATTTAATGTACAGCTGATGTTTTAGATATCTGAATAATGCTGCTTGTTTCAAACACAAACACATGTTTACGTTTAGAGTGAAATCTTGTAACATACAGCTTAAGCACTAAAAAGGTGGAGCTAATTAAAAATAATGGGCTGTGGTGTCTTCTCCAGCTCTAGGGTAATGACCTTAGTAAAAATAATTTCATATGAGCTGAGTTTTCAGTGTTCAGAGTTCTCCGATATTTTTATTCAAATAATAAGGAAACCTTTTGACAATTGTATTTTCAAATCATCAGTAACTTAATTGCCGGGACACGCAAACTTTCTCTGTATTAAACCACATACGTTCCCTAACTTTAACCACAGTGTTTATGAAGCCTATTTGGACCTGCAGTACAGTAAATAATTCAGAGTTTACTTGACACTCTGGTGTTTGTTTGTGTATTGTATTGTTTTTGCTGTGGATTTTATTGTGTTTGATGTCTGTAGCACTGGACCAAACAAATTTCCCCTGTGTGGGAAAGTAAAGTTAATCTGAATCTAAGTTTAAATAACATGTTACAATCTTTTGTTTTGAAGGCTATCCATAAACACTTAATGTAAAAATTGCTGTTTCTCATATTTTTCATAAATAAAATATATGTGTCAAACCTGTGCAAGCGCGCTACAAGCAATGTAAAGCAACTGCGCCATTAAATGTTCCCATTTATCTGTAGTGGATAGATAAAACTGGCCTAAAAGCATTTGCAGGCTGTTCAACTACAGCGCTAGACTGTAGCAAAGGCATCAGTGTAATGATAATAATATTAAATCGTAGAGCGAAAACTGACTTACATTTCAACATTTTATCTTGAGAGCGCTCAACAGAGTCCATAAAAATGTGGTATAATGTCAACAGTGTAGTGGAGTAAATAACTATCAAGGTAGAGAAGTTGTTGACAGGTTGTTTGAGGAAAGATTCATGCTCCATCTGACTGCAGTCTCCAGAGCACAGTACATCACCTGCCAATTATATGCCATATTTTCTGATGGCCACTTTATCCATTTTTTTCTGTGCTCAGGCTGCATTATGTTCTACCAGACTCTTGCAGTTAACACTGCAGAGAAGCTTCTTTGGGTGACTGAGGTAAATAATTTAGAGGAATGCAAGGCCTTTCTTTATTACACTGCAGAGAAAATGCCATTCTAAACACACTGTTTGGATTTTTCATTTAATCCATACACCAGACACTGTACTTCAGATTTAGTAAAATTCAGCACAGTATCAGTAATTCTTCTTAAGCAGGATATTTCTTTGTACCTCTGGCTATATGATGAGGTGGAAATTCAGTTTGAACTATCCATTTACTGAGGCTGCTCTTACTCCGTAACAGTTATCTGATAAATCTTAACACAGTTTGCAAGTTTTTCCTTTAGTTTTATGTAGCTCTGGTGCTTAGGGGTATTTTTTATTTTAGTTCCACATCTGTCCTGGTTTTGGTCCCAGTTTTGAATCTAGTGCACAATGCAGTTATCTAATTTTCTTAGAATATATTGGACAAAGCAACACATCTTAACAAGAATAGTTAAGTATAGTTTAGTTTAAAACTAAGTTAAATTATGCTCCTATGTTATACTGCTGTTTTTAAAAAAAAAAGTTTCTGCTGTGGCACACCAGTGCTGATGTGGGACAGAACACTCTTCTACTGCACAAAGCCAAAAACAACATGTCTCTATACTTGTGTAACAGCTGAACTTTGCCTGACAACAACACACCTTGCGTTCCTTTGTCACAGGTTACATTTATTTACAGATTGTGAATGGTCGAATTATTAGAGGTAAAATTATAAAGGAATTTACAAGAGAAGAAAAGATTAGAAAATCTAAAACATTGAACCTAATTTTGTGTAGCACCAATATCTTTTTCTAGTAACTCCTGCACTTTTGTATGTTTTTTCCACTGAATTCAAGAAAAAAAAGGACACTTACGTATAATTAATTCATAGATATCATTTTTAATTATTTTATTATTCTTATTGTGTGCAGATATAGAATTATAGATATAGAGTTATAGATATTTTGGCTGTCACAGATTGATGTAGACTGGTTTGTCTTTCACATTCTCATCCATTTGCTGTCAAAAGCTCGAAATGTCCTTTAATAGAAATGCAATCTTTGATAAACACACGCAGGGTTTCAAGGGATTAAATGATAAATGATGCACATACTAATACGTACAACTTTATCTACAGTATTTGGAGGGATTTGATCGTGACAAATAATTTAAATAATGATAGAGACTCCAAGTGTGGACAAGTGTTTGCTTCTTAAGATGTTTTGGAGGTCGTTAAGATAAGGGGTCAATCATCAATGAATCTGTGGGTTTGCCAACTTTGCTTAAACTTGACCTTAACAAGCAGCATTTATGGACTTTACATCACAGCTACCAGTGATGCCATATTTGCTACAGCTTTTTTTCTATTCAAATGTGATAATACAATATACTTGTTTTAATTCCCCCTCACATAACGAAAACGAACCAATCTTATCCTATCAATCTTATCACCAGGAAATTATGTAATCTGTGTGCATTCATGTCAGTCCTAAAATAAAACAGTGCTATTTGCAGAATGTTCATGCCTGAAGTGCTGAAGTTAATTGGGTGCATGGAATAAACTGGAGTAGCACATTCATGACAGAGCACAATAATCATGTTTTATGCTCAACACGTTGCTTGTTATGATTCTTGATCAGTAGAGCAGCCTATATTGAGTGATGAGTTCTTTCTAATTAGATGCAAAATGCAAATTGAAAGCACAAAGAAAGCTATGGAATATATTACCACCTTCATAATATCCCTGTGTAAGTGCAAGAAATATAAAGTCGTAGCCAGACGTGCTTATGTTGTTGTAACGAGTGTATTCCCAACTGGGATTTTTATATAGACAAATGAATGTGATATATCGGCTTTTAGATTTATTTGTTTCTGCTATGTAACTATGTTCCTGTAATAGTAAAGTGAGGCTGTGACTGACAGTCAGAGTGCTGCCGTTCTCCTCTGGGAAATGTTTCTCTGGCAAACGTCTGATGTGTATGAGGCAGGAGTTACACCCGCTCTGAACACTGATTAGCTGGCTCCAGGCTCACGCTGTATGAATTATGCTCTTTGTGTCAGTAGATCTTCCTGGAGGGTAATAGCTTTGTCAGCGGGGGTGTGTTCAGGTCAAAGTTCAAAGGTCAAAAGTTAAACTATATTTGCTGAGAAACTTCCCATATTCTGATGCATACCTTGAGGTATGAACATGAAGGTCATTTAAAGTTTTAAAAAACATCATAGTCAGAAAATATCAATATTATATGGAAATATTCAGCTGGAAAAGAAACCATTTAAACGCCGCAAACCACATTTATTAAGGGTATCTATACATATCCTGTTCATTTGGGACACTGACTCACTTCCTTGAGGCAATTGTTTTTCAACTTTCTCCTGTAGCTAGCAGTAGTCCATTCATAATTGCTACAAATCTAACTTAGAGAGAAGTAAGACAACAACTCACGCTGGGAGCCTGAAGTATTGGCTTTTTTTGACAGGCTGCAATGGAGGAAGATAAACCTGTCAGTATGAGTGAATAATTTGTTTCCCCTGACATCTGTTATGGGATTTTGGTGTCTGGTACTGTTCGTTATAGCCCTGGGAATAGTTATAGGCAATGGGCAACACAGTTGGGATTACGTCTATCCTCACCAGATCGAAAGTGGGAGATAAAGAAAACACAGTGTCCCTTGGGAAGAGCTGGAGAGGGGGATACTAACTTTTATCCTCAAGAAATGGCGTGAATTCCAAGTTTAAGATGAAGGCAAAACCCATTCTCCTCAGTCCACTTTTGAAAACTGGTAGCTGCTATAGCAATGTTTCTGTAATAAGTAAAAGAGAAAATAGCTATTTGGTTCTCAACAGTAGGCCTCTTGAGTAGAAAAAAAAGACAAAACACAGACCAGGCATTTCACAGTGGATGGTAATAATGCTACAGACGTCTCATTTTTAGTTCCTCTCTGCTTTTCTCCTTTGTACCTCAGCCAAAACAAGGACCTTTTTTTTCTTGTCACATTGAGGAATGTTAATACTTTTATGACGTTGCTGGAGCAGATGGAAAGCCTTTAATAGGAAAAAAAGAATGGATATTCTTCTTTTTTCTGTCATCATGGAGAGCATGGAGAGGATGCAGCATTCTTATAAAAAGTTTTGATATGACAAGGATCAAATTATGCAGAGACACGCCATGCAATCTGTTTGCTTTCTGATGATATTCTGAACACACCAAAACATACATATGTATTTTAATAAACAATGCACATGGATTACAGTATTCTATTTTTATCTCATAATGCAGTTTGAATAATGTAATTGTCAGGCCCATATTAAACATAGTACAGCTGTAAGAATTACATTTAAGAATGGGACAAATCCAATAGATGGAAGCTGCAGCAAAACCTTATCAAATATGAGTTGTCGAAAAGCCCCTCGCTCACACATACGCGCATAGAGATTCTGCTTCCACAGACACAATTGAGGTAAGAAATCCACTTAACATGGAAATTGTCCTTTCTTTTTTTTCTTTTTTTTTTTAGGAGGGAATCACTCCAAGGACGTTAAGAGGCAACTAATCAACAATAAAGGATATAGTTCAGCTGCAGCATGGACTTTGAGCATCATTTTTACTCTGCACTCTGAACCCCAGCCATGTCATT
Organism: Lepomis gibbosus; assembly: GCA_029875015.1. Classification (NCBI taxonomy): domain Eukaryota; kingdom Metazoa; phylum Chordata; class Actinopteri; order Centrarchiformes; family Centrarchidae; genus Lepomis; species Lepomis gibbosus. The sequence goes on along the minus strand of JAPMOB010211284.1, from coordinate 21,686 downwards.
TCTTGCATGTGATATTACCTCTAAGTGAGATATTAAGCACGGGTTGAATTTGGTGAATATCTACATTCATCAGCTCTTTTATTATTTATGTTCACTGTGAACCTGCGAGTCCCCCATTATCTCTTATAACTTTAAAAGACTCTTTGTGGTACAAATTGGCTAGAAAAGACCCCAGTCCTGCTTTGTGCTCGTGACGGATGCAGTCTGTGTTATGCCGCCACTGAGGGCCACAGGGTCTGAGCTAAGCTATTCTCCCCTTGTGTGATAACTTATAGGCTCCGTGCGGTGGAATGGCGTGTGAAATATGGACACCGCCCCTGCCACGTTTCGACTCAGCAGCCAGTCAATTGACCTCAAAGGCCACTTAAGATCTGAGTGTGTAATATTTCATCTGATCGAATTTGCATTAAAGCACCACTTTTCTGCCCACCTCTTCATTTATTTGAATCAAACCACCAGAAAGGGGCTCTCGACTTTGTCTATAGACCCGGCTAGACTGAATCTTTAGTAGTAATACTTCTGTAGCTTTTGTCTTAATTCTGGTTATTCCAGTGCTTCCTCCTCCCACACAGTTTGGGTTAGTTTAGCTGCCAAAATAAGGTCAAACTTATTTAAAAACCCTGTATTGACATGAATCTTTATGAAATTTGCAAAGATGTCAACATCTTCCTGCAGTCAGTTTATATCTGACTGATGGTAAAGGAAATATCAGAAGGTGGCTTGTAATTGGATGTTGGAGTCACAAGAGAGCATAGACCAAATTTGGATTTGTGAACATTCACAGTAACTGGGATAGGTTGATGGAGGCTTAAAAGGCAAACAGTTGTATCATTGATGGGTGGGTGTTACTGCTGCCTCTGAGAGAACCACTTTCAGTCCAAGTGAAGTGAAATGAAACAAAACACAGAGTAAATGATATGCATAATTTAGCCTTTTACATGGGACATCTGAGAGCCCATTGGCTAAACAAAATCTAATTAGGTTTGGAGTAAACCGCATTATTGCCTTATTACTGTTAATTGACCTCTTGGAGACCTGTTACTGGAACACTGGAGAGGAGGCCTGCATACAGACAGAAACATTAAGAGGCTATGTTGAGAAGACTGTGAGGAAGTGAATGGAAGGCACATTAGAAAAAGACATTATTCCATTCAACACACATATTCACCCCTAAGGAGGATTCTTGCTCTTTCCATTTTGAACTGAGACCATCAAGGATCTGATAAAGCAACTAATAAATACAATAAGAAACCAAGACTTACGGCGGGGTGTCCCAATATCAAAGGGTAACTGGAGAAGCTAATTTTCCTGTACTTCAGATGTGTGTTGCCCGAGGCGTGCCTTTGAATCCTGCTCACTTTTCAACTAAAGATGAATCAGGGGATTTCACTAAGGTGCAATGGTGTTATCTGACATAGATATTTTTAGATTATTGTTGTCAGTTGCCTGGTCGTTTAGGTCAAATTATGGCTATGATGCAGTTCAAGTGAGGGTCGCAGGCAACTACACAACAGTGCACTTCTTTGGAAAACAAATCCTACAATATTACTTGCAAAACATGTTCTGGGACTCACATAAAAAGGTATCCAACTCATAAAGGCAAAGAAGGAGGAATCCCCTTAAAACATCTCACATCAATAGGCGTTCATAGCTTCAGGCTCGCTCCCATCATGCTTCATTAAATTCTCATACAGCCCTCATCAAAACACATCTTTCATCCCGACACAGTGTCAGTGCTGCATGGAGACCAGACTGCACCACCACCGATAAGAATTCATTCCATGGTCTGCATGCTGTGGATGGACACTTGCTGGTAACACAGTGGGATAAACAGTTTGTTTTCGTTTTCTCCTCACAAACGAAAGGGATCCTTTAAGATGTATAGAACTTTTGAAGTTAATCATCCAGCAACAGCTGGTGCTGATGTGGATGTCTATTGAAATGTCAGCTGTGTATGGATAAAGTTGTAATATACACTGAACAATTCATCATGAGCTGAACTCAAAGATCTAAGAGTTTCTCTATGTACACAAAAGGCCTATTTCTCTAAATATTGTTCACAAATCTGTCAAAATCTGTGTTAGTGAGCAGTTCTGCTTTGCTAAGATAAACCATCCACCTCACAAATCAAGATGCCACACCTGTGCTTGGGTACTGCACAGGTGTGCCTTAGGCTGGCCACAATAAAAGGCCACTCGAAAATGTGCAGTTCCATCACACAGCACAATGCCACAGATGTCGCAAGTTTTGAGGGAGCGTGCAAATTGGCATGCTGACTGCAAGAATGTCCACCAGAGCTGTTGCCCGTGAATTGAATGTTCATTTCTCTACCACAAGCCGTAGTTTCCGAGAACTTGGCAGCACATCCTACCGGCCTCTTTCCTTTAATCATTACTAAGTTCTTTCATCCACACACACACACACTCATGTTGTAGTGACCGTAGCCTAGACACTAAGAGCTTATTACTGGTCATTTTTGTGACTGTGTCAATGCAAATACCAATGTTTCAACTTTACTTTTGAGAGTCACCATTTTTCTATTGGTTTATTATGTTGAATGGCAAAAACACTACAATGCTTGCATATTTTTTGTTTGTCAGTGCAATCAGGCAAAGAAAACTCAAAAACTCAATATAATATAATATAATATAACTCAATATAATCGATCGAATACCGGATCAAAATCTAATACTAAATCGATTGAAATGACTGGATTTCTCCAACACATTATTCAATGGTCCCATCCATCATGGGGGCAGGCAACAGAATTTTAAGCTTTTTTTAAACTCAGTGGTCCTTGGAATCCTAAGTTGACTTTTCTCCTGAAGTTGTGTGTATAGTAATGTACCTTTTAGACTCCCTTTAGAGAAGTTTTGCACTTTCCATTAAAATTCCATTAAAATGTCCTAAGTGCTTAAATGGTCAGTCACGTAAGAGCGTCTCTTGGAAGAAAATGAATAGAACTTTTACTGTCTGATATAACCACGCCCAGCTGGTATTTCTGGTATTTCAAGCTATTTGGTGTGTGAGGTGTTGTGATACAGTTATGACAGACATCACTGTCACAGATACTGTGACTTTACCCTCTAAGGTGGCTGGGAACAGTCACACTTGCAACTGCACTAAAACAAAAACACACTGGATAAACAACTAAGAAAACAGAAAGCATTGATGTTTTGATGTATGTATGATTTATGGGGACCAGCATTTGTCAGGACTGCAGAATGAGTGTGTTTGTATTCATGATCTTTATTCAGAGTTTCATGTGAAGCAGTGTATATTTGTATGTGTGCTGTTGTGTATATAGTATTTTCATTTTCATGTATTCTCTGTGGATTGCCACATTTCAAACCCTCATAGGGCTCTCAGATTTTCTCCTACATGTTTCTTTTATAAAGCTTCTATTTCAGTATGTTTTTCTTTCTTCTTTTTTTCTTTATGTGAGAGATCTCAGTGGTTCACCACCACTCTGATCCTTCACTTGTAGCACAGTGCAACAATGTCACCTTCACCTGTTACTTGAATATCTTACATAATTTTCAAGTGGCTTTTGTACCTCAGCTAGTGTCACCTGTTGTTGCCGGGTAGTCACACACACACTGAGGGCGTGACGGAGGTGACCGTGGCCCTTGTCAAGCAGCAGTGGTAGAAGCTGTCAGCAAATACAAATACAGCCATACTTGTTATGATAGCATTGGGAAAACAAACCTGCACCAGGTTCACAATGAACACTGACCCTAAAGAATTTTTAAAGTAAGGGTTTCTCAAAGGTTTTCTCCCCATTTTTGTCTTTTAAGACCCTGGAACTTGAAACTGACCAGAAATTGCTTTTAAGGAGGTCTGACTGTGCAAGATGGCCTCATTATAGGACATTTATGTTCTGGGGCTCCAGCCCCAAATCTTTTACAAATAACTTCAACTTTGTTTCATTTCCTCTTTGTCTCTCTGACTGGACCAGCAAAACAATGGAGCAAAAGTTCTACCTCTGTGAGCAAGCTGGCTAGCTAGCTAGCTAGCTAACCCAGTTTATGGACTATGGACTATGGAAATAACAAAGTTTTCACGAGGTATGAACCTGAGCCGCCATCCACAGAAAGTGGTTCAGCTGCTGCAGAATTTACTTATCACTGTTGGGGATCCTTGATATTCTAATAGAGCAGCCCAGATTATTATTGCATGGACTATATTAAAACAGCACATAAAACGTATATTCAATGTGGCCCCTGACATATAAGCTTTTTGAATGCAATGACAGATGTACTTTCTAACAATTTCAACATTGTCAAGAAAAATTAATCTTTTTATGCAACAGAAGGTAGCCTATATGGAGTATTTAAAGCACTTCAGTGGTTCTTAAAGCTGAATTGAATAATCAAATGAATTTTGACCCTACTGACAATCTACACTAGTCTCTGCAGGTCTAAGCAGCTGGACCAACAAAACCAAACAAAGCTGGTTAATATGAGCTGGTCTCAACCTGGTTTGTGCCTCTCATGTATGACCTTTGCATTTAAGTCACAGAGCTAAGCATTTTTTTTTTTCAAAAATTAATTCCTGGCAATCTCTGAAGGTATTTCCCGAATCCCAGAAGGCTCCTTTCAGAAGATTTTTACCAGGGATAGCCATAGTGCTCTGTTACTCCTGGATGTGCAATTAGCCATAATAACTTGATAAGCTAGGAGGATTGTTGCTGAGAGATCATTTGGATTCTTCCTGTCCTTCAGTGGCCTCTAACCAATAGACCCCGTCTCTTAAGTAACATTTAAGTCTGCACATGTACTGTTCACCAAGTAGTTTAGATGTGAGAGGAAAACTGATCATTCTTACACTAACGCTAGGAACTACACCTCTGAAAGGAGGAAATCAAAGAACAAAGGTTAGCCCTATCCAACTTCACTTCATCTACACTTCAAGCTTTAGAGTCATTGTGTGATTCAGTGTGTGAACAGTTGCTTGTTTCCTTTTCTAGAGACACTACTTTGACAAGTATGTCGTTGACTGTATTATAAATGTATTATAAATGTACTCATGCCCCATAACAAAAAGCCAATTTACAAATTCTGTTCATTCATTTAAGATGTCACTTAGTTCAGTTAATAAAGTGTTTACCTTTTGTTTACCTTTTGTCCTTGGATTTGGGGTCGACTCTGGGATCACCATACAGCATATTGCGCACTTTTCACAGTAAGCCCTTTTTATTTGGGTATACTGTTTATGGCAGGAGCTAGCACAGCTTCACCAGTTGAGCTACAGAGAACTAAATATGCACTCACAAAGCATCTTTTTATCCCTCTTTATCATTGCAGGAGACTATATGAAGTCCCCAGATGAAAAGAATGTGGTTTCCCGAGCTTGAATGGACACAGACTGCTGCTTTAGATGCTGATGTGATTATTTATAACATAATGAGCAGAGCCTGAAGTTTCCAAAAGACTTGCAGAGCCAGTTGGCTCATCTTAAAAGAATCTCTGCATCTTTTTTGTCATTGATCACAGCCAACAGATCAGAATTAAATACACTTTGATTCTAGTGATTTATTGCTGTATACATTATTACTATAAGGTGGAAAACATGTCTTACACTGGGCTGCTCTATTCTTTCAGCACATTTAAAAGGGTGGTCACACCAAATATTGATTTGATTTAGATTTTTTTTCTGTTCACTGATTTTGTATTGTGCTAATTGATAAATCTAATCCATTAACGTGTCTATTTTTAAAAAGCATTCTTACTTTACAGGGTTTTTTCACACCTGCCTAAAACATTTGCACAGCACTGTATGTTTTGATGAGTGTCCTATCCTGAATCTCTCTTCGAGGATTCTTCATATAACCACTTGCGATAATTTTGTAAAATTGTAATTAGCACTATTTAGCAGTGGTTGTGTTTGGCCAATGGATCCTTTTAAGACAGAATCAATTCAAATGTTAAAATAGAAATAATCTATCAGAAATCATAATCATGCACACACCTGGCACATTGCACATATTTGTTGTTAACTGTTAATCTTTGTTGTATATTTTTATATTGTCAATTTATATATTTATGTTCGCAATACTCTCTTCCATTGCAATACGTCTGTTCAACACAATCCCGGAATAATGCACATGTAAACATCAGCGACGTTGTTCTTTCTCTGCAAATAGTTGTATTATTTTTCTCTATTCTTTTTGTTATTCTTATATTACTTGCATTGGCTTTTCCTTATTTATATATTTCTACATTTATTTATGTCAACCATATGTTTTGCAATGTCAACACCAAAGCAATGTTGCTTGTTATGTTAAGTTATTTGATCGCGTAGACACTAGACAATTGAGGCAAAAAAGCCAAATACTGCTGTTTGACGTAACTTCAGACTATACAAAATATATTAAAAAGGTAATTTATTAGTTTCTGACTCTGGTAAAGTGGGAACAACCATTCACCAAAATATTATATCTCTGAACTCTCTCATTAAGTCACACATATAGGCTATTCCATGTGATCTGCTTTTAATAACTAATGTATTTCTTTCACTACCATTCACTGAGCCTCCCCTGAAACTCTTTGGAGCCCCCCCCCCCCTCCGGGAGGCCTGCCTCACACTTTGAAACCCCTGATCTAGACCATTGGAGGGTTCCCTCCAAGGGAACATGTTCAAGAAGCCTAAACTGTTATGTTTACCACTTGCTTTTCTTTCACAAGGCCCGCCTGAATCACAGCTGACATTTTGTGTTGTAATTTAATAACAAAACACATCATCTGGTCAGTGCTCATTTGTAATATGTTACACTAAGTAATTGCAGTGTGTAATTTCAATTCTTGAATATTCATGCTGCTATATTATTAAAGCATCTGTTGGAAAATGAGAATGTTTATGATGCTCTGATAAGCTAACAGAGGTTAGTAGGCATGCACACTAATAGATTCTGTTGCATACAACAACAACACTTAATTTCACACTGTGCTGGTCCTTAACAAAGACAGATCTGCCATCATTCCACCTTTGTGGCTGCTGAATAGACCCACATTTTATTGTTCCTTGAAAAACAAGTCAATGGCCATTTTAGTTGACGAAGAACAATGGGGTTCAGGGAGTTGTGTGCTCAAACTGATTCAAGATAAGAAATGCATTTTGGGGAAGAAAGGATAAATATCATTTTCCCCTGTTTTCTCTTGACACCCAGTGTCTTGTTTGCCTTAAAATTACTGACATATGAGACCTCGCTTTGTGCCCCAACCATTAAGCCTCTCCCGATAAAAGCATCTTCTTCTAAATGAAATGAAAACAGGCCTTAATGGATGTCATTAATGGGTATACACTCAGCTTGACAGTGACAATGGCGGCATTCTTTTTTAGTCAGATCAAGAAGAAAATTTGTTTCTTCAGAGATCTGTCATCAGTTGGGTTCCAGTGAAGGAAAGCAGCTTCTCAATCACAACCATTGTGTAGCAGGCCTGTCTCTATATACAATATGTTTGAGAAAACCATGTACATTAGCTTTAGTAAGACGTCATGAAATGGAAATTGTAATTATAGGAAAATCTAGTAGCTTGTTACAGTGCATATACCTCTTTATGTTGCAGAGGTTCAGATTGGCTGATGGATCATTTTTTGTCCTAAGTGAGGTACAAATCACTGTGTAATTTCTTCAAGTAGCCCTCTCAAAACTATCAAGCTCAGTAACCACTGACACTTACACAAGAAATATAACAAAGAGCTCCATAATGAAGTCTTAAAATAACAAATTCAGTAGCTCTCTAACTACTGCAATTCAGTAGTAATCAAAATGCTGGAAAAATAGTGAAAAGTAGTACAATTTAGAATTTTTATTTAAGTATAATCCAGATGAATGATTGACTGACTGATTGGCTATTCTTTCTTTAAATCTATACCAACTATCTTAACATTTTCACCATAAGTTTTCATATTGTCCAAATATTACCTGATGTCAGAGCATTTAGCACCAACATATAGGTGGATAGTGTCATCGTATTTAAAAATGACTCTGGAAATAGTTAAAGTTGCATTACTTGTTTTGTTTGTTAGTATTTTGTTGTGTCCTTCGGCGACTGGGAAACAGGAGAACTCTACAACAAGCTGACCGACTATCACCTATGACGTTTTAGCTTCATAGCGGCAGCAGATGCAGAGAAACATTAGCATTCGTTTGCAGCTGTATTTGTGGCCACTTCACGAATGTTAAGTGCATCATTTACTTTTCATTTTACTCAAAGGATGATATCCTTTATAGAAATACAGGCTGATGGTCAACCTGCTGGGCATTGCTGCCTGACGCACCTCCATCGGTGCCTTTTGTGCAGGTGTGCTCCACCTCTTTGGGCATAAAACGGGTCATCAGCTGGGGACCACCAGTCACGGATGTTTCACTCCTTTAACCCCAGTACATCTCCTGGTGGCGGAGCGATGGCAGGGGTCACTCCCTGCCACCCCCTGCTGATGCCCTAGGTGTTACTTGGCCCCCATCCCCTATTCTTCCTTCTTAGCCACAGACAAAAGCTGCCCCTCTCTGCCTCCTCTGCTTTGAAAAAAGAGGTTCTTTAGCATGCTAAATGCTCAGTTGTTTTCTCAAGCTAGTCCTGAACCTAGTCTTCTGTTTGGTTCTGCTGCTGAAAACATGGTTGTTCAGACTGGTGAGACTGAACTCTCCAGTACTTGCAAGTTGTTTAACCAAAACTATGAAATATATAAAAGAGCCTAAAAAGCCGTGTAAAGCTGCAGCGGTGGATGCTAATTCTCTGGGGGTTTGTCACTGCGATAGACATTTCACATGATACATAGACATTTGATTAATTGCTGGTGTAATACATTTTAAATAGGGGAGATTGAAGCTATTGCAAAGCTGATACTCAAACCTCCGAGATTTAAAAAAAAGTACTATGTCGGGTGATGATGGAACAGCGGATAAGACACATGCCTTTGGTATGGGAAAACAGGGTTTGATTCCCACTGTGACACATCTAATATGTCCCTGAGCAAGAACCCCTAGTTGCGATCTCTGACATATATAGAATTTTTAAGTTGCTTTGGGCATCAGCTTGGTGAAAGTAAAGTACCAGGAGGTAGAGGTAGTTGTCCACTAAACAATGAGATGGTGGTGGTTGATCCCCGGCTTGTCCTGTCCACAGTGTCCTTGGGCAAGACACTGAACCCAAAAAATCCTGATGGCCAGGCCACTACCTTGCACGGTAGCTTGCTGCCATCAGTATGTGAATGTGAATGAGTGAATGCTTTGGATCCTGTATTTTTATAATATAGTTAAACAATGAAATTAGAGCCGCAAATAATTTATATGTTTATGTTTGCTTTTAGTTTATTTTTTAGTGTGACTTGTGTTATCAGAAAGCGCACACAAGTTTCAGAATGTTTTGAAAAAGGTGTTTGTTTGTGTTCATTTCTGAACAGACATGTCTGAAATCTCTGTAAAACACTACACCAAACTACTTTCAAATGCAGTCCTTTCACGTTTCTAAGTTGCGCCTCATCTACACAAAAGGCAAGGGCATCATTACAGTAGTAGCGACCTTCAGCATCAGGCCGGGTCGATAATATTTCTCAAAAACCATTATGGTTGTGTATTCCCCTGGGGAAGGTCCTGTGGTGGAGAAAATAGAAGCAGTGGAATGACGATATCAAGTGATCTAATCACTTCTGGAGAAAAACCAGATAGTGAAAAGTGATTTCTTGTTCTTTCTTGTGTCACTATGCTAGATACACGTTGGAACAAAGATAGCAGTAATGAATTCCTGGCATTCAAAATTCATCATTTCAGTTTCTGAATGTTGTCGGTTAAGTGTGGCTGTAATTTCTGTATCTGTGCACAGAATGATCTGCAAGTGCCTGGGCACATACAGTACTTCACGCTGCACAGTTTGTAAGGAAGTAATCAAATGCTACTTATCTTCATCCTCATTATAATAAAGAGACATCACAGTCACATATGGTTCTGGTAGACAATGGCCACAGATGGGTGATTAGTTGAAGTGTTCTGAAGGCCATGCTGTTCTTCCACCAATTGATATGGAGCTTGAGGGTCCCAGTGTAAAATGAGGACTGTAATCACAGATCCTTCAGAGCTGTAACTCAACACTAACGAACAGCGTCTTTGTACTTCTTAATTTTCGGTGCCAAATGTGGCCATGCAAGCCCACTTTTAAAAAATGGTGATGCATCTAAAACATCTGATTTACATATATCACTACTTAACTGTCTTCTTTCTGTAGTTCTTCTTTACCTTTAATATATTCATATAGCTAAAAAAAAGATGCTGTAAAAGTGTCTTAAAGATTTAGGGTCCATTACCTTAGATGTGGCTGACTGTGTTCCTAATGAATCACTTTGCTTCATAGCATCTCTTCCATGCTAATATGAAGTGCAAAGATACCTGAATCAAGTATCATAAAATGCTGCTTAAAGCAACTTTTCCACCCTGTATTTGGAGAGGTATTAATGGCTTTGTGAATCTTTGGATGATTAGCCCTAGCTGGGATGGACAGCTAGCATTAATCATACGTTTTGATCATGTGGATTTGAAAAGAATCTCACCACTCTGCTCGGAGAAGCCTGTGGAGGCCACTAATTGAAGTTGGTGGGGGGTCTACGGAAAGTGTGATCCTCTAACCTGGATCCAAGAGATGTGTTGATGAGTCCTGAAATATACCTTTCCAACATGAATGTGAGTGGTTGTCAATGTACAGTATAAGGTCAGGCTGCGGAGGAAAGACTTGTTAATCTGGAGCTGATTCATACATTTTTAATTCCAAAACACATTTAGCACAATAATCTTTCAGGTTTTTCTAAATGTCCCATCAAGGGCAATAAGCAATGTGTAGGGTGGGTAGATTTATTGTCACATAAAGGACAAACTACTAGTGATGGCTACTGCATGTAAATCCATCAGGGTTAATGTTCCTCAACTAATGTAAGTGCAGAATTAACAGCCTCCCATCCTCAGAGAGATTTCGGAATATAAAATGGCTGAAGTACAAACCTCCTTGTTGCTAGGATTCACACACTGAGATAGGAAAGCATTTCCCTCGTCTCCTCTTCTCATTCTAGCTTTGCCTTGGTAGGCTTCCTTAGAAACTGGAATGAGAAGGCAGTATAGAGACAGACAATGATAAGGAGAGAAACAGATTTGATGATGTTATCAAGTTCATGCATCCTTACGAAGTATGTCTATATTGGACAACTCCATACCCCCATTTTATCTCCAATGTCAACATTCAATGCCAATGCAGGATATAGTGTAGAAAAGAGGTGTAGTGGTGCCTATATGCATATGTATACCCACCTCTGGGCAGGTCAGTTTACCATATATCTACCTAAACACAGCCACAGATATGTATCAGTGGTCATCTTGCAAGGTAAGGCTAACGTTATGTCAAGTAGTACTGGTTAAATAATTTCTTGTTGAGTGCCATCGGTTGCCAATGTCAGAGTAAGGCCGTGGGCCTACCTGAACCCTGGTGAACTCAGCTCGTTTTCACTTGTCTCCTGTAGCGTCGACTCACTCAAGCTACGTGGTGGGAGCCTGACCCAGTCCTCTGGTCTGTCGCCTCACAGCTCAGCTAACCCAAACCCATCTTCGTTCTGCTCCTATCTCTTTCACTTCTTCTTTCTCTCTCTTTTGCCCTCTGACAGGCTCAGATTAGACCTGCCTTCTTGTGTTTTAGTTCTCTAACCCAAACCAAGCTTCAACAGTTTTTTTGTTTTGTTTGCCGTAAACACAATGTTTTTCCATCGGTGACAATTTAAAACAAAATTTTTGTTTTGGACTAAAAGATTCTTAGAACTAGAACTAGAGCAGCAACAATTAGTTAATTAATCAAATAGATTCATCATCAAAAGATTCATCTGTGACTATTTTTATAATCAGATTATAATATTCTGCAATTTTTAAGCAGAAAAGCAGAGCAATTTGATTATTTTCTTTGTCATAGATGAAAGTAAACTGAATATCTTTGGGTGTTGTACTGTTGGTCAGACAAGACATTTGAAGACGTTAGCTTGAGCAAACAAACAAAACAATTTATCGAGAAAATAATGGACGATTAATGAATGCAGCCCTACATTGAACATAATTCTTGTTTTTGTGGGATTGTCCAGTATTGATGATCTGTACATGGGAAAAGGTTTTATTATTAAAGGATTGTTGGAGTTATGGGATGAGGGTACTTGGGAATACAGCAGTGAATTTGATGGATATATCTTTTACCTATCTGATATATCTTTTATTGAATATATGTGTTATTGCTTTTGACTCCAACCTTTGTCCTTTTTCGTTATTGCTCAGTAAGCAGAAGCCATTAATGGGCCACAGAGAATGTGGGAGAGAGAGAGGGGATGCTCAGGGGAGCTCAATCGAACCCGAGCCGCTGCACTAAGGACTACCGGCTACCCAGTGCTCCCATTATGGCTAGTTTCACCTACTACGGTAGTCATAGATTTCCTATCAGCTTTAATGAGGGGATTTCAATTGAAAGGGTAGTTAAGCCCATGAAAGCAGTTGGTGGCATGGCACATTCCTGGAAGATAGTGACTTTGAATAACCTTCATCTTCAAGTTCCCCAGTATGAAATAAGTTAATAAGGATTAATTCCTTTCTGTCGGAAATGCCAATTAAATTAGGAATTAACTTTATTTCTTGCCAGACTGATTATCAGCAATTTTTTGATCCTCTGATTGGTCTCAACAGCTCTCCCATAACAACAATAAATGAGTGTCATCTAGTTCACTGGCAAATAATTAAGGATTATCCAGCAAGACTGTGTTAATTATGTCTAAAGCGACAACAGGATCAGCCTGATGAGGGGTTCAGTCGGGTCTCCGTAATGACCAGTGGCGTTGAACAGTGAATATGAGCATATTGTATACATCTGACACTTAGCCAAGAGCTTATATATAAAGTGGTGCATCATTATTTATGGTTGATTGATGCATACAATAGCATAAATCCATACTTTGCAGATTTCAGATGATAAGTATGATCAGTCATTATCATTCATGAATAATATCCACCCTGTCTCCCGCCCACTGCGGGCTATATCTACTGATCTGTTCTGAGGATTTGCATGAGCTTTACATTTTTAGCTCTTGTCTTTCTCTTGCTGATGTAAAGATACAGGGTATGCTGAACGAGCTAGTATTGCATACACTTTGTAATGTTGCATATGCTTTTATTTGCTTTTCATGTTTAACTTGATTTTATATAGAAAGAAATACAGAAAGCCTCAGCCAGTCATGTGTCTACTATACTGAGATGTGTTACTAAGAGACATCTACACATGTTTTGTGGAAGCTGTCAGGATGAGGGGAAGAGCTTTTCTCCTATTTCATCCACAATTCCAAGAGAAAGCTTTTGTCTTGTAACCATGCTGGAGAGAGAACGAGCGAAATGAATAATTGATAGCGCGAGATGGATGGATTACCCTCTGTGGGGGGAGAAATGGTCCAATTGTGTGTTGTATTACCTGGAATGAGGGACCCACTGTGCATTATCTGCAACCCCATCATAAACTTTTTTTGCCACCTTTAGCTTTGCATCTTCAGCTATTTTCTTCTTCTGTTTGTTCTCTTCCCAATGTCCTAACTTTAGTGTAACTCCCTGAAGTACATAGATGCACTTTTGAAAAATGCCTTAACACCATTGTTTAATTTACATGTTATCACTCCTACAGCTATGTGTTGTTCAAATAAATAATTCCAAATAAGCATTAATTAAAACTAACAAAATTATTTTTTAAGTTTTTCATCTATAAAGGGTTTTGTATGATGTAATGCAGAACAGTGGAACGGCCCAACTGATTCATTTTTATCTAAGCTAAGATGGGGCCAGGGTTTACTGTGGCACTTAAGAGCAGTTACATTTGGCAGCCTGGTATGACAGGATGTATGTTACTGAGAGTGGAAACATAATTTTACAAATATATTAAGAAAAACTGTATTTAATGAAAATTATAATACCTGTCCACACTTAACTACTATGTCTATGGCTGATAGTAACTTGCGCCTAATTACATGGAATGTGAATGGTCTGGGGAACCGCAACAAGAGGAACATCACAATCTGAAATCAGTCGGATATAATATTGTGTTCTACAGGAGTGCCACCTGTCTCTAAAAGATGCAAATAAATTGTGTAAAGGACAGGTGGGGAAGGTTTTTTGTAGTGCTTGCACAATTCATAGTAGAGGTGTCATTACTATAGTAAATAAACATACAATTTAAATGATTAAAAGAAGTTAAGGACATAGAGGGGAGGATACTTATTTTCCTGGCTGATATATAGGGGAGAACATTGATTTTAGCAAACACCTACGTCCCCTCACAATGATGTTCTAAGATTCTTTGCCAATTTGGAATGTAAATTGATTGGTATGGGCAGCTACCCAATCATATGGGCAGGGGACATAAACATGGAACTCCATAAAAGGTAAACTACCTAAGTCGCTTAGTGTAGTTAAGAAATTGTGCTCTGCCTTGGGTCTTATGGATGTATGAAGACTGTTTGCTTAAAGGGATTATACATTTCTCTCAGGAATGCACAGTGTGTTCAAAATGAATGATTATTTCTTTATTTCTTAGGAAATGCTTTCATATACATTTTTGTGCACTATTAGGAAGATATAAGTATCCGGCCATGCTATGGTATTGCTTAATTTAGTTCTTGTTGACAAAGTAAGAAAAACTACAAGATGGAGATTCAAATCTTCTCTCCTGCAAGATGATGCCTTCAAAGCAACGTTAAAAACTCAAAACTAAATCTTTTTATTGAAACAAATGTTCCCTCCTGCCTGTCAGCAGGTACAACCTGGGAAGCCTTCAAAGCATTCATAAGGTGCCATGTAATTCAGTTTTCATCCCATAAGAAGAGACAGAATATGAGCGATGGCAGGTCTGGAGAAAAAAATAGAGGCTGAGCAACAACTGAAGCAGAACTTCTCCCCATAAGAAGAACTGAAATATGAGTACCATCATATACAGTACTTTCACAAAAGGGGGAATTTGGACTCTTCAGAGTGAGGCAAAAATATTTTGAATCTGAGGATAAGGCAGGGAAGTTACTAGCCTGCTATATTAAACAGCAAGACTCCATGGCCACAATAACCGCTGTTCAGTCAGAAGGAGGAGCACTAGTGACGAAGTCAGCTGAAACTGTATACATCATCATCTTCCGATAGAAAAGATGAAACGATCAAATTCTTGAAGGGGCTGGATCTCCCTACACTAAATCCTGATCAGTGAAATGGATTGAATGCCCCAATTCATTATTAGCGAATGAAATATTGGAAGTCATTAGGACTTTAAAAGTAGGCACAGCACCATGACCTGATGGTCTCACCGCTGTATTTTTAAATGTTTTTCAGAGGAGGTCACTCCACTTTTGCTGCAAATGTATAATGAAGCCTTTATTCTGGGAACACTGCCCCCTACCTTGTGTAAGGCCCTGATAACCCTTATATTGGAAAAAATGCAAGGAACCTACTGACTGTAAAAGCTATCGTCTGATCTCTCTGATATCACTATCTGTAACATTACAGAGTTGTTGTTTTCTTTAGGGTTAGGGTTAGAAATGAAATAATCCCATACTTTGGACACTTTCTTCTTTGTCCCTCGCTATTTTCTGTCTCTTCCTCCACTTTGCAAACAGCGCCATGATAATCATGTTGTTTAAAGTGTAAATGCGATGTGCGCCTGTAAAAAAAAAAGTCCCTGCGAAACACTGTGCTCTATAGTTACATGGATTAAACAAAGTATCGATGCAATTTTATCGGTTTAATCAATGAATCGTTTCAGCCCTAGATTTGGGACAGTTATAAACTCCTAACTAGCAAATGCTTAGTGATTTGGAAAGAGTGTGTGAATAAAAGTATTGTTGATTGTTGTTCTCAAAGACATGAGGCATCAGAATTTATTTTGTGTTGTGTTGTGTCTATTATTTTAGACACATTATATTTGTCAATACCCTTGACTTAGATGAATATCAGATTACTTTATGATACATTGATGCAAAAAAAACATGACATTCCGAAAGGTTCACATACTTTTTGTTGCCAATGTAGTTTTCTTTAAACCTGTCACATTTTTGATTTCCCTATAAAGGTAGGATGAATGTGGTGAAGGCGCTTCAGAAGTAATCACGCGCACAGTATAATATGGACACTATTCTAATATTTAAAGATTGTGAATCCTCATGTGACAATGGTACAGTGGACAATGGACAGACTTCTAAGCTGAAGTTTTACTTCAGATACAATGCTGCCTTGGGCCCACTGTTTTGTTTTTGCATTACTGTTGGGTCACCTGGCCCACTGCCTCTTTAATTTTTTTATGGTTGGAAGTCATTTTCATTTATATTGTAAAAAAAAAGAGAGAAATTAAACACATACAAAAAACTCCATTTCAAAATAGTAAGGCGGTACTGTAAGCGTGTCTTAAAAGGGAAGGTGAAATGTACTGTTTGCTTATTGTAAGAGTGACATTGTTCGCTCAAGCAGAAAAAGTTGTCTTTTCTAGTAGGTTGGCAGGCTTTCAGCAAAGTTGACACAACAATAGCACTTCAGTTGAGTGACTTTGCTTTGCTCTGTAGCTCAACAGTTTGCCCACGGTTCAGGGCTGCACAGTGGTAGCACAATGGCAAGATAAACAGAAGGACATTTTGCTGTGACCTGTTGGCTTGTCCCTTAGCTGGGAGTTGGATGAAGCGTACCATGACATTGAGAGAGGGTGTGAACGTTTAAGTGGCACCAACCACCTCCAGTGATATGCCACACAGAAAATGTTGCACTTCAAACACAGCGTGGTGCTGAAGCTATTTCAGAGAAGACAGTTGAACCCGGGTCAGCGAGAGGTGAAAGAATAAGTGCGAGTGTGTGAAAACTGGTGAGGAGATTGTTATTGGCAAGGAGAAGTCATTTTACACTTTTATAGCCGCAGTGAATAATGAATGAAAGGCAACTGTAAAAATGTCTGGTGCACAGCATAGCTTCATTCCCAGCATGATGTTCAATGACTGTTGATAAGAGGGAAACAGTGAAACTTTTCTCACCGTCTTTTGAAAACAAAAGAAGAAGCCTTTGGGTCAGCAAAACAACTTATTCCCCATTTTTCTCTGTGAAATTGTCAGTTTCCTTTCTTTATTGCACCAGACTCGGCTACCATATTTGACAAACACAGCAAAAGAGCCATTGTGGTACAAAAATCGCTGAGGTCAGTAATCTCAGTGGATTCTGCCTTTTGAATTTAAGCACTATCATGAAATTTAATCACCCACTGCAAGATTAATTACCCGATGAGAGAGCCTTTTTAGGCCAAGGTTTATCACAGAGGAGTGGTCCTACCTGCGATTCTTTTATTTCACTGCAAGGCATCATTTGTAAAGAGAGACTGTTGATCATATTCTCCACCACTTATCCAATCATGGCCAATCCAAGAAAAGATCTGAGAAGCCCTGTGGAAATTGGAGATAGTTATCAGTCATCTCAGCCCAACAGGATACAGAGCCACTGAGTGATATTGTCTTCTTGGATGTCATCCACGAGGGGGAAATCAGAGAGAGGGGTTTATGAGAGCACACAAAATAGGGGGCCATTTATGTATTTAGGGGGCCATCTGCAGTGAGAAGATGAGTGCAAGGTGTATGGATGCCCCTGCTACTTTTCTGGGGCATTTATTTTATCAGTGCAATATAGTGGTGGTCTTCCACAAGGTCACATCGTTTTTGACATATATGAATTGCATTCAGAGTCATTATTTTATAGCCCGGGTGATATATTAGATACCCAATATTATCACCAAATGTTTGGTAATTGTAGATATATTGGTATCAGCCTTCATATGTTCATAAGTATTACTATGGTATTATATATTTTTATTATTGCTACAAAATGTATGTTTAAAAAAGCAAGAAAAAATATTGGCAATTTTAGTTTTAACAGATTTTTATCAACATTTGGGTCTGCCTCAGAAGTCCAGTTTTGGTTGAGCTTGTGCCAATATGTGCTTAATCAGCATGAGAATGATAACAATGTTCAGGTCCTCCACTGTGATATGTGCTGTGCTGTCAAATTTTAATCAAAGCATCAAAGAGAAAGTGAACTATGGTCCTTTTGAGATGAGTCAAATGTGAGATGCCAAATTTTATTTCTGGTAAAAGTTTAGAGGTTAACAACGATGAAACTAATCATACCCCTGCACTAAGAATTGCCCAATATTATCGTATTATGTGCCCTCATTAGATAGATATTGATTCTCCTGTCCAGAAGGATATCAGTGGTTCAGATATCCCACCAACAGCCTGAAGCTGCATAGCTGAATTCATTTAAAGTCTTTAAAAAGTTTAAACTTGGAAATATTTAATTAAAATCACCCATTAACATATGGCCCATGGCTCTAGAAAATGGGATCCAAGGCACAAATGGCAAAGGCATAATTCAATCTTAAAACGGGAGCTCTGTCAATAGGCATCAGGTAAGGTCAGGTACTTCACAATCTCCATCTGCGTCTTCCAGCTGAGTTATGATCTCTCAATTATATTACAACATAAAAAAATTGCCGGGGTTGGGTGCATAATTGAGTTGCATTGACTAAAGGGATACTAAAGGATTCATATTACAGTTTAATCCTCTCTTACACAGTGGGGGGTCATTCGAATGTGTCGAGAGAGCCGGGGACAGCCAAAGATTCTTAGCCTTGATGCTCAACTCCACAGATTATAATATGAATTTAATCCAGTGGTATCTGAAAGCAGTGCAGGGATCACATATAGCATAGCTGAAAGAGTTTTATGCTTTGAAAGTTGTGAATATATGGAAGTGATTAATTAGAGCATGTGAATGTGGGTAGAATTTCAACTTAATTTTAATCATTTGATATTAGATTTTATGTGTATGTGCGGTCTTTTATGTGTATTCCTGAAACATTTTCAACTACATGTAACACGAAGGCACTGCATGCAACTTTAGCAGGGGGTTGTTGATGAGAAGGTGGTGTGACTGCACCAGGTAATCCAGATTTCACAAGTTATAATCTAAATATAAAAAACATGTCAATATAGGATTGACACTTTCATCTCACAATTAAAAAAGCTGTATTTTCTTTATTATATTTAAGGTGGCCTTGACTTTTCTGAAGATATTCAAAACCTCTCTAAAGATACATACTATGCAGTATTCATTAACAAAGCCTGAGATATATTTTGTTTTGAAAAATGGCTTTTACTCATCATGCGCTTATAAAATAGTATTTTTTTAGAATGCATGAACCAAATAAGAAAACTCAGCTTGAGTAACATCTGAGTTGCCTTTTATTTTTCAAGATTTGTTTGTCTCCCAGCACAAAAGAATCCCCTTGCTATTTCTTTTGACGTTCCCGTCCCGCACAGAGGATTCATGCTCAAGAAAGCTGAAGACTGTTAATGTATTCTAATTAAAAAACAAACATAAGTAGACGTTCAGGTTCAATCTGTGGTTATTCAGGCGCCTAATTATGAGTGTGTGTTTTATATCTGTTTAATTTATGAAGGATAATTCATTCAATAACTGCTCCAGTTGAAGGGATAAGTTTTGTCTGTGTAAATCCAAAAAATATGTAGAATTTTGGGAAAATATAGTTTGGGGGAAGAGAATGGTACATCTTTTTTTTTTTACAAAATAATTATTTACACAGATATTAACATAAATAACTTTTATGCCCCCCCCCATGAACATTATTTAGAAAGTACTTCTTAAATATACTAATTTCTGACAGCTTTGAGACTGTAACACTATGTAGGATTAAAAACTTGATGGTTCAATATGATATTCATTTTATATCATCTCTATGTTAATGAATTACATTGTTCCTGTTTTCCCTGTTTAGTTCAGTGTGAACTAATCAAGATGGAAATTTCAGAAACAACTTCATGAATTAAATTATGTTCACTTTTGATGTATGAATATTCATAGTTTTTCTCAGTAGATGACTACTGGCATTGGATTAGGGTGTTAAATATGATTCAATAAAATAAATATTTATGTACTCCCACATGAAACACAGACTTGCACAGGTGCTGTGACGATTGTTTTCCCATTTTTCATTAGTCTCTCGCAATCACAGCAAAGTTCACAGTCTGATGACAATTAATCATCTATAATGAGATATGTCATGTATCTTATTCGCAACAATTAAGGGCAGTGGAAATAAACAAATGAGAGTCATCATGCCAGTTCTGTGCTAAAAACATCATTTATACATTTGAAATTTTGTAGTTTTCTGTTATTGTTTTTTGTGTTTTCAGTACAGACTGCTTTTTATTTCTGTAAAAACTGCCCCTTTGATGCTGCAGTATTATTCTAATCTACCACACTGGTGTAGAGCAAGTAAATGGGTTTAATGGAGTTGAAATTACAAGTACTTTACTTACATATTCCAATTTTTATATGTCATACTTGTAATCCACTACATTTTAGAGGCAAACATTGTACTAGCCAGCAGTATATGGAATAGTTATACCTGCAACAACATTAAACAGTCTACACGTTAATGGTTGTTTCAAGAGACTTTCCCCAGAAAATTGTTTAACAGAGGTGGTGTATCACCCAGATTATGGTGAAATATTTTGTCTCGTGATGAATTTAGTAGTTAATGATGTCCCAAGCAAACAGTTAATCAGTATATGGCATTTTTTGTATGAAATGGCGTGTCTGCCTTTTCTCATGAAGCTTACTGTTTTGTTTGTTTGTTTTTGTTGTTTCCTGTACTAAAAAATAATTTTTACATGTTGGCAAAAATGTTGGACCTGTGAACTAGGGTTCCACCAGATCAGTGTTGGTGTTACTGACCTAAGTTTATCGGGTAACCGCAATGATTTGGTCAATACCCACTATCGGGCTGAACGATTTGGAGAAAAAATCTAATTGTGATGTTTCAGCCAGACATTGTGATTACGATTCAATTTGTGTTTATTATGTTTTAAAAATTCAGTATTCACTGCCACTCTATTTTTGTCGGAAGCCGTGACAAAGCAGCACAGAGCACATGAACCAGGCAGGAAATCAGACACAGACCGGCGGAGACAATCTGGTCGATTTTCAAAATAAAACACCCTGTGCAGACTCCTGGTCATACATCAACAATAAACAGTTAAAACTATTTAGACAATTTAACAACATAGCCTACTTAACCATAGGACAACTGAACAAATTAACAAAATCTGAACAAGTCAGGAAAATTACGCAAGCAAAACGCTCTTATTTTAAAATGCTCCATGTGGGATGTGTAGCCTGCACAGAGCAGAACAAAACAGGCTCACTGAGAGCTGTTGTTAAGCAAATACTGGTATGGTATGAGAAAATGTTTCATCAGTCAATGCCTACTGTGAAGACCACTGTACAAGACATAACACTTTTTCATATTAAAGGAGAACTCCGGGCAATTTTTAAGTTAATCTTGATCGTTATACCTTTGTGAGTACTGTCTATAGAAAAAAAACAAAAAAACGGATTGGTGCTTGCAACACGGAGCTGCTACAGCTAATGCCCAGAGCGCCCACGTAGCTAAAACGGCAGATATGGGGGCATTTACATAAACATAAAATAAATATAATAATAAACTCAGTTCGTTGCTGGAAAAAGGTAAATAGCAGTGTGCAGGTGAGAGGAGCGTAATGTGTGAAGAGTGATGATCGGAGCTCACAGGTGAAGA
>JAPMOB010211277.1:0-42252 GCA_029875015.1 Lepomis gibbosus | reverse complement strand
GTGTGTGTGTGTGTGTGTACCATGAAGAGTGTCCGTCCCAGGTAAAACTCCATGAGAACACAGCCCAGACTCCAAACGTCACACGACTGGTTCCAGCCCAGATCTGAAAACAAACACACACAGTTAAAACTGAGAAGATGGATTATTTGACATGCAGTGTAACTAGTCCAATTTAGTCATTTTGTGTGAGTTGTGTGCGTACCTAGTATGACCTCTGGAGCTCGGTAGTGACGTGTTGACACCAGAGATTCATGGTGCTCGTGGTCAAATTTGGCTGTGCCAAAGTCCACGACCTTTACATCCAGACTCCTCAGTTTCCTCGCCTCACACTTCTGTCACACACACACACACACACACAGAGCTAAACATCTTTAATTACTTAACAGACCTTGAAATGACAGCACGACATGTTGTATTTGGTTTTGTCTGTTAACAGACAGAAAGATTTTACAAAACTTTTACCGTCTCATCATTGTACACCAGGTCGAAGTCAGAGCAGACAAACAGGATGTTTTCTGGTTTCAGATCTGTGTGGGTCAACTTGTTACGATGCAGGACTGTAAAGTGCACACAAAAACACACATTGTAATTGTGTTTGTTAAAAGTTGTTTTTTCTTCTCACAGTTCAGCATTGCACCAAATGAGTTGTGCAACATAGATACCAGGTATGATACATGACAAAATGTATTAATGAGCTAATTTTCAGTTGACTTGAAACCACAGAAACCATTTTTCCTGCTGTGTGATGTGGAATATTTCAGATTGTATTGTCCATGGTTGTGCAGCATACAGTTGGACTGTTTGATTGGCTGAATGGCTGATGTCACCCAAACAACAAACTGTGGTGACAAAAACAAAGTGATCAGAGCAGTTCAAATTCCAAGAAGCTCCGATTCCAAAATCACGGCCATGAAAAGAAATAATGACAAGATCACAGTTCACATGGCTGGTAAAAAGTGGCACACACACACTTGACTCACAGCAGACAGCTCTGAAGATCTGGAAGGCCATGTGTCTGATCTGCTCCACGCTGAACGGTAGGAACTTGTTCTGTCGGAGAAACTCGAAGGTGCTGAGGCCGAGCAGCTCGAACACGATACAGATGTGACCTTCATGCTCGAACCAGTCCAGCATCCTCACACAGGCACTGGCAGGAGAGAGTCAGTGATATGTATAAACATGAGGCGTAGCATTTTAAAGCTGAAAAATTTATATGCTTAGAACTTATTTTACACATGTGCCAATTAAAAGTACAGCTATCCTTAACTTTAGCTTGTATAACAAGGATATGAAAGTTATAATTTAATGCTTTTAGAGGACAAGTCGCCCTCCATATACTCTGAGTTTCTGCTGCAGCCACACTCACAATCTGTTGTCATCATCGAGGCTGTTAATCTCCTGCAGCACTGTGATCTCAGACCTTCCTACTTCACGGAAACACTCAGTGTTCCTCATAATCTTCACAGCTACATGCTCCTCTCTGTTGAACACACACAGGCATGCAATCAGTTTACATGACGATCAAACAGTTTCTGGTGGAAAAAGATGTTTTCATGATGGGTGGAAACCAAAAAAACACGATGATTGGACAGATCTGAAATTAAGAATCTTATCACAAAGATTACAAATTGTAAGGTTCAGTCAGCGTGCATGCCTACTTGTCTCTATCAATACACTCCACCACTTGTCCAAAGGCTCCTGCTCCCAGTGTCAATACCACTTCATCTGCAGAGGACAGAGACATTAATTTGGATCAGCTATGTAATCAACAATGACTTAAAAGGCGGACTTAATGGTTAGTGCAAAAAAATAAAGAGTTATTTCACCCACCACAAAAGGATTTTATGTAGGAGGCCATAAAGAAACAGAAAGTATTTGAAAATCCTTCATTAATGACAGTAGAGCACTCCGCTTTTTTCTACCCCTACGAGAATACACAGACCAACCTTAGTGTTTTTTTTAAATATATTTATCAAGTGACTGTGGCCGGTAAATTTTTTTACAGGCAATTATAGGCAGAAGACTGTAAAATGCTTCCAAATGAATGCAGTTAACTAAAAAAGCTTTATAACATTTTTTATGCTTTTTTTCATATTTGTCTGTGTGTTTAATCGAGGCCAGTGTGCTTAATTACCAGTTATGTTTCATGTTAAAATTCAGTGAATTAAGAGCTAATCCTGTTTGTGGTGGATGAACATATTCAGACACTTTCCGTCAACAACACCTAATCTGCTATTCAGAGTTAAAGCTGTTACAGACAGACGAGGTAAATGGTGCGGTTGAACTACACTGTGTATATACAACTGAAACATGTACGCTCTAATGACATACAAGAGGCATTCAGTCAAACCCAAGCTAGCTGTGATCAAACCGCTAACAACCTCATTGGTACTGATCCAATGGGAGCTACCTGACAGTTGGCATGAGAACTAATTTACTTTTACAGAAGTGTGACGTAAGTACAGATTAGTGTGAATGCAGAGTCACCTCCAGGGAGATGACATGGTGACCAGAAATTATTTCTGGAGTTGCTGGTGGTGTGAGAGCACAGTTAAGTTCATGTTACCATGATTCAAACTACAAACATCCAAGCCATGACAAGGATAGAAAAGACACTAAAGACAAAAGGTAGGTGTTGAGTACATCTATTTTTCAACACGAGGCCGATGTGATAGACCAGGTGGCCCTCTTCGTCATCCTCAGAGCTCTTCCCCTTGTGACTCTTCTGTACTCCATCATCATCAGCGTTGACAGCTTTGTCACCAAGAAAAGCAGATTCGAGCCAGGATGAGTTGTCGTCAGGCCGAGTTGAGTGTTGCACACAAGACTTATGGACAAGAGAAAGGGTGACATTTTGAAACATGTCAGATTGGTTAAGACTTAAAGAGGATTTAATTCCAAAAGGGACAGTTACTGACACCACACAGATGATTGTAAACCAAGAAGAGCAAGAAAAGCCCAGTTCTATCAGGTATTTTAAACAGGTAAATTTAAACTATACAAGTGTCAAATGTAATAACCCTAACCCCCAAAAACTAATTTCCCAGATAAAATCATAACAGAAACAGGAAAGTCTGGCAGCACTTTTCAAAATAATACATATGTCCCTATACTGAAAGATCCCTTCGAAATGTTTAACCATGCAGGCTCGCAGTCAGAGAGAATCTGAGAGGAGTACGATGAACAGGATGAAGAGAATCGTACCGAGTTGCCACTTTCTGTCGAGGTGCAGAGTGTGTGCTGGTCGAAGTTTCCTGTCTTTCCATCAGCGTCGACGTCTGTTTTGGGGTCATCACCGTCTATCAGCAGAAAAGACAGAGAGGTGAGTCTCTGCTGCGTGAGTACTTTGAAAACAGTTCCTATAAACACTCTCATCAGAAGCAAGAAGCACCAGCATCACAAGTGTATGAAGGTTGGCTTGATTCAGATTCAGACACATGCTAGTAAAACCAAACAATGAAAACCTCTCAAAACCTGAATGATCATGAAATACACAAGTACACTTTCAGGTAGTACTATATACTTATTTGTTGAGATCTTATGTTATTTATTTGAGTAAACAAAAAAGCTAACGTTTATTTTTCTTGCAATATAATTGTTATTTCCAAAAGTCCTTTTAACTGTCAGTCTAAATGAATTATAATGAGCGGTTATTGGGTATCAGCATAGAATCAGTGGATATGTTGTTTCCAATAGGGAAAAATGAATGCCATTAATTTCTGGTAGGAAACCAATCCTCTTTTCTTCTCAAGTGTCTTTGACGTTCCTACTTAGCAGATAGACTCTACACCAGACATGAATATAAGCTAAATGACCAAATTATAAGTGGAAATAAGGTTACCTCTCCAAGAACCACAGTTGTTGTCCTCCCTGCCCATTGTGCTGCTGCACACACAGGGCACTGTGACCCAACTTTGCCCTCTCTGCTCCAGACTCTGGAGGTCTGGTGATTACTGGACAGATAAGAAGAAGAAACAAACAGGCAGATGAGGCTCCACGCTAAAGTCTGCAGCCACACTTTCAGCCCTCTAAAGCTGGTCAGTAACAAAATTGCTGGACAGGTAAAACGTTACTAATGTTTTAAACCTCACAACTAAAAATGTAATGTTTGAGCAGGTAACATTAGCATATAACATTTAGAGCAGGGGTCCCCAAACTTTTTTCACTGGGGGCCACATTATCGTTCCTGACTATGATTGGGGGGCCGGGTCAGCTATATAACATAGAATTGTATGACCAGACCAAACTGACCACCAGCAGGCCTCATAGTGTAGTAGAGATTACTAGCCTGGCACAGCCATATTTGTTTACTATTTTTACTAGTTGTTTGCAAAAGTAGTAATGAGTCTTTTAGCAAATGCTTTCAAAAAGTGATGGGGACAAAATCAGCCATTTCAAACAGTGGTGGAGACTTGTCCCCAGCGTCCCCAGTGTAAATGACACCTATGTGGAAAAGCATCCAAATAATTATTGAGATACTTTATTCTGGATCAAATTAAAATCAACACACTCAACAACTGACCTTCATTGCCAACCCTAGCCAACAGGACAAATAAATGGATTCCATAAATATAGCATAAAATAACATACAACTTGATTAACATCGTGTTGTAAAGTGGTTTTAAAAACAATTAGGGGGAGCATTATAACATGCAAGATATGTTTCTGTACCTGAATGAAGAACTTGGTTCCTAAGAGAAAATGTCAAAAACTCTTCACCGTCTTCCTCTGGTACTTTTCCTTTCTCTGCTGTTGTGCCACACTTTGTAAAGGAAAAAATGTTTAATTTGGAACAAAATAATTTCAACTGAAATGTCACATTTGACTGTAGAAGAGGTGCAAGAACTTCACAGCTCTTCCGCCGTGCTCTGCCTGGTATTTAAACCTTTCTTCTTCCACTCGACGAGTGCAAAGTGTTCCGTGTCTCCTCAACCCCTGATCCCTCCTTCTCTCTTTTCAAAGCTATACATAGTGTTATATCCCTCCAACCCACAAACACATTGGTGTCTCTATCTCCAGGGCTTTCCCTGGCCTTTAGGAAGCGGCTTAGTTACAAGCCCCTAGCCAGCAGGGAAACTTCCAGGAGAGCAAGAGGATAACATGAAACTATAATGGTCCCTGTGTGGAAATTAAGTTTTTAGAGCAGTCATCCGATATGGCAAAGTGAAATAGAATAGAAAACAGAATAGTGTAATTAATATAGTACCAAGAAATACATGATGAGGTTTGAAAGAAGTATTTTTAAATAAGCAAAGGGTGAGTTGATTTGATGATTTTTTATGTGATTTGATGATTTGAAGTTAGATAAAAATAAATTATAACTCTTCAACCAAGTGAGAGTATTAAGAATTGAAGAATTTAGAAAGAATTGTGGCACTCAGACTACTGGTTGTTTCTGAAGAACCACAACTTTAAAAAACGGTTCACAGATACTCACCAAAGGGCCAAAATAATTCCTTTATTCAGAAGGGTGCTGTAGTTTTTAGCAGAGATTTCTCAACCAGGAATGAATAGTGATTTTCAGCATTTAGTGATTTAGTTTTTGGGGCTGCAGAACAGTGTATGTGAGATTTACTCAAAATAAACTTGTGTGACCAAGTCTTTGGCCTTGAAAGATCAAGTCTCACAGTGCAACAGACAATAAGAAAAATATATGTGATCATCAGCCTTATCATATAAACTGTGTATTTTACCAAAATCAGATTTTCCATCAGTGATTGACAGTCAGGGAAAGCTAATCTGATGGCATACAGATTCATCGCATTCATTGGACAACTGGTAATACACACGTCACTGCTTTTACTGTATGTTCATGCTATGAAAACGTCTCCCTGTCCCTCCCTGTCCCTCTTCCATAAATATCAGACATGCCATTCACAGTGGGGGTTTCTCGCATATTTCTTATTCAACTTTTCATCACCTCCTCCTCCACTCCTGCAGGATAACTCCGCTATTAGCTGTCTTCTTACCTTTTGCAACACAGTGGATGAAGTGCCAGATTTGAATATTCCCAATTTTCCAAATAGGAGAAAGTAGAGAGTCAGCAGGAATTTTTCTTTCATCTATGAATATTTTGAAATCCAGATAAACGATCTTTCCCAAAGACAAATGTAAAATTTTACCGTTTCTTTTGTACCCTGTGTTTTAGTGAATACTGAAATATTTACATGTCTCGATGACCTATGAGATGCCAAGGAGCTTTGCTTTTTATAGCCAACAATGTGAAGGAGTGTTATTCGTCGAGCGGAACTCCCCTCCTCCCTCTCTCAGGAATGGATCCGTCTCTACATGCCGCCCAACTCAGCTGTCGCCGATCGAGTGTAAATCAGCACTGAGGACGACTCAGTCCTGCTGACAACCTGCAGGACCGTTGTCACTCACTTAAGATCCTCCAACACTCACCACTCACCAACTACTGCCAAGAGTGCAGAAACAGCGTGATCGGCAGAACAAGGGATAGGAGCCCCTTTCCATCTGCAGCCACCAAGACTCAATGTTTTCAGAATATGCCAATTTAGTTGGATGCTTAAAAACTGGAATAATATTTGGAGCTCATGGGAATTGCTTCTGTCGAATCTCTTAGAGATTAATGCTTGTCCGTGTTATGTTTAAATAAAATAAAAAATTAAAATTTTAAAATTTTAATATTTGAAGTAATTGTGGAAGTGCCCTACCGAAGTACTGGGACCCATTACTTATTACTTTTGTGGCATCCCATTCTAAGGCCATAGGCATTAAAATGGAGTTGGGTCCCCCCAGCTTTCACTCTTCAAGGAAGGCTTTCTACAAGATTTAGTAGTTTCTCTGCGGGAATTTTCTAGTTCTAGTTCATCCCAAAGGTGCTGGATAGTGTTGAGGTCAGGGGTCTGTGCGGGCCGGTCAAGTTCTTCCACACCAAACTGGGAAAACCATTTATTTATGGAGCTGGCTTTGTGCACTGGGGTATTGTCATGTTGAAACAAGAAAAAGGCCAAATACAACCTGTTGGAAGAACTATTGTCTCAAATTGTCTGCTGTAGTATTAAGATTTCCCTTAACAAAGACCAAACCATTAAAAAACAGCCCCTCCCTAAAGTATCAGGACAGGAGTGTCCTAGTACTTTTGTCTATATAGTGGATATTTAGCCATGCTAGCAGTATAAAAATGTGTGATGTTGGTACTTGTTGGTCGGTCCACTACTTTGGTCCAGACTGAAATATCTAACCAACAAATGGCTGGATGGATTTCTGTGAAATTCTGTACAGGCATTCATGTTTCCCCGAGGATCAGTCTTAAAGGAGAACTCCAGCGCGAGACTACAGCTAGCCGTCTAAAACACTATTTAGGTGAATTTAAACAATGGCTAAGTTGCTAAACGCACCTTGTTGTCATGTAAGGGCCCTGTTCATGATGGACAGATATTTTAATTGCATTTTGTGTCTGTTAAGAGGCACAAAGACACTCTTTATGAAAATGCCCCCATAACTGCCGTTTTGCATTAGCTGTAGCAGCTCCGTGTTGCAAGCACCAATCCGGTTCGGTTTTTTTCTCTATAGACAGTACTCACAAAGGTATAACGATCAAGATTAACTTAAAAATTGCCCAGAGTTCTCCTTTAATGACGTTGACTTTTTTGGCACACTGAGCTACATTTTGTGTGCTATATATTGTTCTTATTACCAGCAGGTCAAAGTCTTTATTTATCTAGTCAGATACCTCAAATACCTGGCACATAATTTGGCTCCCACAAGATCCAAATGACGTGACTTTTTCGACTCGAACCATCATGAGGCTGACATTTGTGTTTCTGAGCCAAATGTCGCGGGAAGTATTGGATATTTGCCATGAAATTTTATTGCACACATTCACATTCCCCTCAGGTTGAACTGTAATAAATCTGATGTTCCCATTCTCATCCAGGGCCATCATCATGACAAAACTATAATTTGTATACTTCATAATGGCTATACTATAGTAGTAATAGTACTAATAGTACTATAGTTTAGTGCAAGACACTAAACTAAGATGGTGAATAAACCTGCCAAATATTAGCATGCTAATATTGTCATTTTAAACATTAGCATGCTGATGTTAGCATTTAGCTCAAAGCGTCGCTGTGCTAAAGTAGGTACTGCAGCCTCACAAAAGCCGCTAGCATGGCTGTAGACTCTTAGTCTTGTTTCCTTCTCCAAATACAGGGAGAAACCTGAGAAAAACGGGATTGTTGGCAGGTATGATCAACACAGGAACATGGCAGCCTGGACTACTGTCAGATTTAGTTATTAAACATCTGAACTTCATCACTGGGAAAACATTTTGGTGGGTGTTAAATGCCAATGCCGGAAGAGCCATGTAATCAGCACGGTCATTAATTCTAAATGTTTTGTTTTGCAATCCCAACAAAGCTAAATTAATTGAATTGAATATTTTTGATTGACTCTTCTCCTGATGTTTTATAGTGTTTTAACTTTTCCTCCTTTTTCTTCTGTTTTTTCCCCTTGTATCTATTGCATTAAGTTTATATGCTACATGGTGCCCTTGACCTGCAGTATGTAAACCGGGCTGCTGGTTCCTCACAGTCCATCTGATATGGCTTAAAATACACTTGGATGAAATCTAGTCTGAGCTCTGCAAACTGACCAGCCCGCACAGATCTAACAATGAGCACTATGTTCACTAACCACACACCATGAGTGCTGCACTAATTCATGGAGAATATTAAGGATACTGAGACACAGAAACAGATCTTGTTTATTTATCACCTAAGTGAAAGCAGCTTTACTGCAGCTCTCAGTAAAGTACCAAGGCCAAAGAAAATAGGTCTCTCTGATTGGCTGGCAGGTGTCCATTAACTCTCACTGGTATAACAGACCATACCATGTTTTTTATTACTAACCTAGCAATCTTTTATATAATTTGGAAACAGACTTCATTTAAATTTCCGATGACTCTAATACAGCTAATGCAGTGTCTTGCGAGGCCGTGTTGTCCTGTCCCATGTGAGTCAGCATCTTTTCATATACAGTTTATGGATAGGACCTTTCTTTCTGTCTCTGTGTTATTGATATAAGGTTAGATTTGGATTTCACCGGAGTTGGTGTTTCACTGCTGGCTTTTCCAAACATTTAATTCAGGGGAGGCAGAATGAAAAACTTTATTTATTTTTAAAAAATTGTCAGTTTAAGGTTTTAATTGGCTCAAACATCAGTTGCTTCCAACTTCACTTTAAAAATCCCTCTTCCAGCTTGCATCTTGCTTACCTGTCTTTGTTATTGGAGCTGTGATGTCTCCCGCTTCTCCTCTTCTCTGGCTCTCTGCTGTTCTCTCCTCTTCTTCAGCTTCCTGCTACCAGTCTCTCCTAGGGGGAGCACAAACACTTGTTGCAACGCTGCATAGCTGCCCAACAAGGAGGGACAGAAATTGTATCGGAGGTGCTATAAAACATTATGTCCCTCAGAAAACCAAGACGTGAACATTCCTGCGTACTTCTAGGCAGTAAAATCTTCAGCCAGCTGCAGTGAAAAGGGACACGGGGAGCTGCTCCTGCCTCGACCCTTGGGCTGACCCAGCAAGGGCTCTTCTTTCATCGCGCAGTAGAAAACATAGTGTACTGTGTCTGATCTGGAACTGTTGAAGAAGGATGATTCAGGAGATTGTACTCTATGAATGACACTTGACTCTTAACACACCTTCAACCCAACTTTAATACTAGATTACTGCACATAGTATGTAAACAACACAATCACGGTTCACACTAAAACCCAGGTCTACACCTGTAGGTCCACATTGTTGCATGTTGTTTTGTTTCAGCGTCATTAAAATTGTTTTTTTCACGATTAAGATTCAACATACAATGTGGCATGATGTCAGAGGCTTTCTTGTCTGAATGCTGAAACCTACATTT
Organism: Lepomis gibbosus; assembly: GCA_029875015.1. Taxonomy (NCBI): domain Eukaryota; kingdom Metazoa; phylum Chordata; class Actinopteri; order Centrarchiformes; family Centrarchidae; genus Lepomis; species Lepomis gibbosus. The sequence goes on along the minus strand of JAPMOB010211277.1, from coordinate 32,368 downwards.
CTATAACAACTTTATTTTCAAGTCGTGGAGAATTGGAGGGGGGATCAGAAACATGGAAACATTTACACTTTTTAGCTTATTTGATTAGCTGAGAAATACACTGGCTATGTTTAATTGCAATGATGGAATATGTTTGGAGTAGAGACAGACAGGAGAAAGAGAAAAGGTTGGGTATGCAACACTGGACCCCAACCAGAATCAACTTGTGGGACAGTGTGATGACATGTTATGGATGGACTACTAATCCACAGGGACAACCCCAAATACGAAAACACTATGTTTTAATGGTTTCCAGGACTTCTATGTGTCAAATATGACCTATAATAGGCTACACAGACATCTGTAGGATGAATTCATTGTTGGTTTCGGTCCCTCAATGGAAAGTGTTTATACAGTGATCAAAAACGTACAACAACATGTATCAGCTATAATTGATATGTTCATGATAACAATGTGACAAAAGAGTCACCGACAGAGAATTATCACCTGATTCTGCATCTCCATTCTGCTTTACATAGCTGTATAGCAAGTTTCAAAAAACAAAAACTCTAAAAACTTTCACACTAGCTGCTCAGCATCAACCAGCAGACAGAAGCAATTTGTGGAGCATTTAGCAGCTCAAGATCACTCAGAAGTTGGTAGACCAAAAACAGAGCTAAAAGAAGAGTGAATATTGAGCTTACATTCACCAGTTGGACACAAAGACGACTCCAAATGAATAATAATGTATTTCCATAATTGCTGAATGTTAAACGAATGAATGAAAACAAATTTGCTATACTGTATCAGGTTTAAAGGTGGAGATTTGTGAAGTTGTCAAACCCCCCAAAAAAGTTGTGTTCAATGATTACTGGCCACTAACATGTTAGCAAACACTTACATATTTGTGATCCCACTGGAGTTATATTTCTGGTTACAATATGAGTTTGACATTCACTCTTCTCTGGCTCTTGGTATTTACATTTACATCTAAAGCAACTTACAATTGCTAAACATGTCAGAGGAGCAACTAGGGGTTAAGTGTCTTTCTCAGGGACACAATGGTGGATGGGTCAAAGTCAGGGATTGAACCCGGGTCTCTTCCGCCAAAGGCATAGTCATATCCATTGCGCCATCGCCACCCAACTCCTGGCAAAAATGTCTGACTCTTTATTCATGTGTCTTTCTTCACAACCTAGTAGCTAACTTTGTCTGTCTGCCAGTGAGTTTATCAGTGTGTTTGTAAAAACAACTGTTTGGTGGAAATTAAATAAACCTCAGTCTAAGGCCTCAATTGGCATTTAATATTGATAATACTGACGATCCCACCTCTCTAACAGCAGCTGCAGACATGAATTGTGGTGTTCCTCAGAGCTCAATTCTTGGCCCATTGCTTTTCTCTTTATATGCTTTGACTCTTAAACATCATGAAATAATAATCACTTACCACTCTTCTAAAATGCATGCTGTTCATTAAGGATGAGAGATGTACATTAATTACATTTATTCAACTACTTTTAAGGCCAATTTACACTTCTGTGTAAATCTCCAAATCCCCCCAAAATTACACGTTTTCCTCCTACACATTTCTGGCTTGTCTTTCTTCTGCTCAAGCCACTTCAAGGGTCATACATACATTCTCCTCTGATGGCTTCACTCACTAATGTTTAACATCGATCAGCTCCAACTCCAACATGATCCACTCACTTTTAGTTGCCATTGAACATAGTGGAACATAGAAACACCACCGCCAAATAGCATTTTGGCTGTGTAATTGCTGAGCGACGCATTAATGCTCACAATGACACTTGGCCTACGCTGTTGGCTACACTCGACACTGACGTATAAATTGGCCCTTACTCTGCTGAATAAGTCAGTGAGCAACCAAACGAAGCTTTATAAATAATTGGATAAGGTCATCCGACCAGCCTGTAACTTCCCTTTACAGAGCGTTTGCAGTTAAAGGTTTTGTTTTCACTATAAAACATCCAAACAAACTATCTTTAGCTTTACAACCTGCAACACAGCTTAATCAAATCTAAAATCAACATCAAAACACCATGACTACAGCGGACGTGGCAGACAGACAAGCAGTCAGACGCCACACAGATCCTCACAACAAATATTTTGTGGTGTTTTCCATCAGCTGCCAAAAGTTCAAAGTTCCTGCAGTGACATCAGTGATGGTTGTGGACAGAAGTGCAGCTGCTTGATACCTCGTGTGACTCAGGTGTAGATCAATTCTTTAAATGTAATTAAACCAACCTGGCAGCAGCTGCAGGTGATAAGTGACTAAGTGCAACAGTATGTCCTGAACATCCAATAACATGCCATAGAACAACTTTATGTACATTTAACACAATATGTATTTTTAACATTTCAGTAAGGGTAACTCGTTAACTTTACATAGCCTATTAAATCCAGAATGGTTAACTTGCTTCATCAGGTTTCACTCACCGGACTAAAATAAGAACATCAATAAGTCATTTTTAATATTTATCACTTGAAAGGCCATAAAAAATAAAAACAGCAAACTAGACAGTTTGCAAAATAAAAAACAGACAACCAAACTGGCATTTTTAAGTGGTCTTTCTATGTATTTGGCATATAATTAATGTAGAAAGCTTTTATTCCCACTAGACAAATGTACCTCCTTTACATGAATATATGACAGCATAATGTGAAAATGTTAAACAAAATATGTGTTGTTATGTGTACCGTTGATATTAAACAAGAATGTTTCATGATCTATAACTTTATTAATTAGGTAACCAGCCTTTTAACAGCCAGATGTTTGAATGTAGCTCGGTGTGAGGCTTGGGGCCGCTGCTACAGGCTTGTATTTCTCTTCCTAAACATAAAAAATTATAAATATCCCCACCTTTAACAACTAGCATAGTTCAAATTCTGAAACTGACTCCATGCTGACTTCATCACAAGCACAAGTGATCTTCTCCTCTGAATAAGTGATTATTTATGTTGACTGTTTATTTAATATGTCTGACCCTTTTCAGATTCATTCTCGTTATTACAATTCCATCAGTTTCATCTTTTATCTTAGAATTATGACTTTTTCCTCAGAATATTCTTCATAAGTGCAAGAAAACAAACAATATAAGTTATATCTCATTGTTTTTAGCCTGGGAGCTTTTTTCATGTCGGTTTGTTTCTTCCTCATGAGAAAGTGATGGTGGTTTTATCAGTGTGCTTGTCAAATGAAGCAGTTTCTAATACAGAAGCCACTACTGTAATCACAATGAATGTTTCTGTACAGTGAAACTGTTGTTAAAATTCAATGAAACACAGAAACAATGCCATAATTATGTATCTTTATAACTTAAATTGCTGAATATACCTGTGTCACTGTGTACAATATTTACAGTTTAATGGCTGTATAAAGCAATGTTACTGTTTTTAATACGCCAACCCCTCGGAGCATTTGTTTGAGTGATTGTAGTAAATCGTAGTTATTGTGTGGGATCACTTGGTGGTGCTGCGGTTGGATTTAGTGTTTTCTCTAGATAATGCAGATAGTGGGGTAAATTTTTCTTGATAGAGACAGAGACTCACTGCTCTTGGTTAGCAATATTTCCATGCATGTGATTCATTACAGACGTGCAGTCAAAGCAAAGAGGAGAGGAGGTAACACATTTAATTTAGTGGAGAGCACGCACACACACACACACACACAAAAAATCACAAACAGCACTTTGTAATGAAGAGCATGCCGTCCACTGCCAGTTGTATTGATAAACAGACGTAAAAGCTCTCAGCTGCGATTAGAATTCAGACACACAAACAGGCAGACATACTGTACAGTATACACATATATATATATATATGTGTGTGTGTGTGTGTGTGTGTAACAAAGATCGTTGGTTTTGTTACTTATTTTATTTTCAGAACTCTTAGAATTCAAGTTATTTGTCAAATACATGTTCATACATGTTGTAGTGAAATTGCGTGGTGCATAACTCTTATCTTTGTAGAATTGTTATAGCGCTGCAAAACCTCTAAGGGAAGAAGTCAGGGTGGATGGCGTTAACAAAGTTTCTGACTTTGACACCATTGACTGCGACTGCATCTTGTCAGCCAACATTGGTTTCTTTTAAGCATGACAATGATATTTCCCTTACCCAAAGTTAGGTTCATCTGGGCCAAATCATCGATCACAGATCTGCACCAGATGTTGTTTGGTTTGGGGTGCTGATAGCACGGTAGATTTGGTCCCTTTGGTGTGGGAGACCAAGGTTCAATTTCCACTACCACACATCCACCAATGTGAGCAAGACACTAAAACCCTTTGCTCCAGAGGCGTGCGACCACTGACGCATCATAAGTCGCTTTGGATAAAAGCGTCAGCTAAATGAGTTTATGTAATGGTCTTTCAGGTTTTCTTTTACTTATTGGAGTCCAAAACAGTGCAACCTTCACCAAAACAGAAAACGCTCTTATGGATTTTTTTGGAAGGCAACAAGACAAACAACCTATTTTTTAATTTAGGTTAGAGCACTGAAGGACTTGTTGGATAGACTTCAAGCTCTTTAAATTAAATTGACTTGACTTAACAAACATACTGTACAACATTAATATTATCTAATGTGTGTATGAGTGTTCCTGCTAGTTCGTTATTTCATAAAAACTGCACAATGCGCTTGAAAATGTGTCTTGCTTGTCTGAACATAGAATTATATGGCAGCGAGAACACAATTCAAACCAACTACAGAACAGGGTTTTATGAATCCCCATTTTCTTCCACAAAGTGGTCACTAGTCTGTGCATGCAGACCTGACCTCAACCCCATCCAGCACCTTTGGGATGAACCGGAACACCGACGTGAGCCGAACCACATCCACCACCATCAGAAGCCAAACTCAATAATGCTCTTGTGGCTGAACTGGAGTAAAACCTTGCAGACAGGTTCAAAAATATGGTGGAAAACCTTAAACCAGAACAGAGGAGCATGCCAAAGCAGCAGATTAATGAGTTTTTTAGGGTAATGTATGTGGCTGTAACTATTCACATCTGCATACTTTTGGTGAAACAGTTATGTCTGGTGTATATTTTAGCCTGTAGGCAGGACTGTTAATATCTGATTGGTTATATTGATTACTAACAGAGATTCAGTAATATATGGTATACTGTACTTCAGGCCAATAAGGCTTATTGAATTGGACTGTACTGAGAGATAGAGAGAAAGAGAGAGGGAGGTTTTTCATACTTTAATTGAGTTCAAAAGTTGACCAGCCTCTTTCGCTTTTATGTGCACTTGAATCATGGTGACAGTGCGTGTGTGTGTGCTGCAGCAGACCATACTTCAGCAGCAGCAGAATTTGAGCCAGATCATCTCTCTCTCTCTCTCTCTCTCACCATCAGCTGTGATTACTTTGGTAAAACAGCGCTGCGTCGCAGAAAACCAATTTTCCTAATGCACAGCCTTCACATACACACACACAGACAGCATGGTTATTGATGAGGTAAATGGGGAGGGGGGCAACAATGGGGCACACATTCTGCTGGGAAATGGAGAGAGAGAGGGAGAGAGAGAGAGAGAGAGAGGGGTGAGGATAGTGCGAACAAGAGAGAAGGACGAGCTGGACAGGGACAAAGAGAGGGACAATCGGAGACAGATAGAAAGGAAAAAGGGGACGAAGTGGAGGAGGAGAGGAAGAAGAGGGAAGGGGATGATGAAGACATGCATGTTCAGTTATGCAGGCAGCCTTTTGGAAATGGAACAGGGCGTCCAGTTAAAGAGCTAATAATGCAAAGGATAGAGACAGAGACAATGGAGGAGGGAGGATGCAGGAGGGAATACTAAGATCGTTTCTTTTCTTACGGACCATGGAGTAGTTGGACAAGAAGAGACAAGAAAAAAAGTAAAATATTCCTTTGGGATGGTTTAACTTGTCAGATGGAGAAAATATCATGTAAAAAGAGAGAGATATAGAGAAAGTGACAGGTGGAATAAAACTGATCCTGCGTCTCATACAGGGAGACAGTCATCATGAAATACTCCAAAGATGGGAAGCAAAGACATCTCACTCCTTTTGCTTTAGCAGACCGGAGGCAGTTTTGAGTTGATGGTTGTAAATGAGTACATTTTCCACAAAGTCGGCCCCTTTAAAGCATCAAAAGGATAAATGAAAACTGGGTGCCTGGAGTACTGGATTTGAAATCCTTGAAGGCTGATGTTTAAGAGAAGAACCACCAACACGAGCACGATGCATCCGAACGGAAGAAGTTTCTGCAGCGTGAAGCATTTTGAAGGTGGTGCTGCTCTCTAAGCGTCACTGCACATGTACGTTGCAATCATTTTTTCTCACGTCTTTACAACTTTTCATCAGGAATTCTGCAGCATCCAGTGGGACATTTGTGTTTGCAGTGGCTCAGGAGAAGGCTGGAACTACTACATGTTGGAAAATTGTGACCGTCTAAATTAATGAACGAATGTGCTTCTAAGGCAAATGGGGAATTTCCAAGGAGAGGAGGGTTTTCCCTGAATAGTTTGAGATGAGTTGCTAAGCTGCATCATCCCGGGGCTTTTCTCTCTCTATCAATCCTTATCCACCAGGGACTTCTCTTTTCAGAGTATTTTCACATGCAACCTCTTGAAAAGACTTTATATCACCCAGAAACATCTCAATAAGAATTTGCCATGTGATCCTGCTTCCAAGGATCTCTGTACTTACTCCCACCCTCACTTCTTCTCTCTGTAAAGCCCCATCTCCACAAGAAACCTATCTTTAATTCATATATCAAGGAGACAAGAGCTTTTTTTAATCACAGGAAACCTTCCAAAAACCTTGGTTTTCAACGTTCTGTATCTACCATTATCCTCCAAGGCTTGTCTATCTAGGCTAACTTGAGGTTAGTATAAACATTAGAAACCTCTCTGCAAGGTTACAAACCTGCAAACACATTTTTTTCAAATTTAATATCCAACTGTTTTCGGTCCTACATTCTACAGGCAGTGTCTCCTCCTGAAACCTTTGATGATGTTTAACCGTCCATCTGAAATCTCTTTTTAAGGCTGTCTGCACTACATGATACTGTATGTTTTTATGGAACCCCTGGAACCCCTCTTTAATGTTTTATAGTGACTCTCCTCTGCCTTTTTTGAAGGGTTTTCATCCTCTCACATACACTTATATGGTTGAATATACAACTGGAATATCGTATTAAGGCACTATATTGTCCAAGGACAATAAAATCCACCTGGAACGTAAGGTTATAGATCTACCAAGGGCTTCTCTGTGAATCTATCCAAAAATACACTTGAATCCACCTCTTACTGTGAATATATCCATGGACCTGTAGTTAAGGGTACATATCCACCAAGAACAATTTTTAAGGCTGTTTTTCACAAGGAACAACTCTACATCTACCAGGATGTTAAAAATCAGTTGTCTAAATCCTTCTGGCTAAAACTGTGACTCTGGTGCTGCTGTCTCACCTTCTAAACTTTTACAAGTCTACAAAAATTGTTGCATGTAATTTGCACTGAGCATCTACAACCATAGCCAACTGGAGCAGGAGCGCTGCAGCATGGGACTCAGCTGCTTCAAGTCCTGGAAACATGACAGTACAGGCCACAAAGGTGATACACACACACACACACAACTAAACCATCAATGTATTATTTGTTAATCCCTCCAGAACTCCTGCTGCGTGTGTTTGAGTGTGTTGCCCTTGAGTGACATCTGTGAAATGCTGACTCTGGGTCTTAAGGCTTTTAGGTGGCAGTGTGTGTGTGTGTGTGTGTGTGTGTGTGTGTGTGTGCTTCCTACCAACATAGATATATTGTGCATGTCTGTGTGTGTTTGATGTGTCTTTGAGAAGGACTGACAGTGAAGATGATGGTGGATGATAGCAGGGTTTAATATATATTTAACATGGTACTGGGAGTTCCCTGAACTTACTACTTAGCCACGGTGTTACTTTCGAACAGGATTAATATTCCAGGGATAAGTGAGTAATAAATAAACAATGTCACATTAAAAAGACAGCATTTGCTAAAATTATATATGTTTATATTTACCTGAGTCATCTAGTGGCCACGTAGTATTTGTGCCTAAGCCTAACCAAACCTTAAAGGAGCGATCTGACAATGTTATGAAAGATACTAAATTGGTGTAGTCCGCTTTTAAGCATACTCTAGTGTGGCATGTCAGAAAACAGTGCATGATGGTCAAAAACATCAACAGTCTTTTATTTGTTAATTTCTGTAAAAAAAAAAAAAAAAAAACTTTTATAAAGGCATTGAACTGAAAAATTTAAATGTGCTTGGAGTACGCCACAGTGGCATTGTGTCATTACAATAATGGTAAGTAATAGCCAGCTGTGACTTGCATTTTGGCTTTTGTGTATGTGTTGTGTATGCAGGTAACAGAGATGTATTGGCCAGCCCAGGCTCGTATTTCTTCCTGTCTAACAGTGCTGGTCAGGGTGACGAGTGGCTGAAGAGCCTTAACAAAGGAGTGTGGATCCCTTTCACAGGTACACACATATGTTTAAGTGTGTAGTAGCTTGTTTTTAATGAAAAGTGTTTTTCAAAGTGATATTTTTCCCCCCTGAATTCACATCCACGCAAGCATCCTGATGAATTCTATGCATGTTGCTCTGTCTGATATTCACTGTACGCTGATATAACAACCTGATGATAATATGTCGGGACTGCACTTATGTTCTGGAGTTCTTGTGGCTTCTACTGGCAAAAAATCAATAATTCTATTCAATTAAATTATTCAAAGCCAGATGTCTGAACAACACTACCACAATCTGATTGTGGGATCCTGGAAACATTACACAGATAGCAGTGGAGGCTCATGTCTTTTGACATGATGTGATAGGTCAGCTACATGACTCACTCTGTATTCTGGTTTCTGTTTTAGCAATGTAACCCTTACCTGACTAGTTATCGTGTTTATGATTGAATGAGTTGTACTTTGGCTCCAGAGAGGAATCTTAATTAAATTTTCCTCCCTTGCAGGGGTCTTTGGTCAGCGTCTGGAGGAGACAGTGCTCTATGAGCGACGTTATGGGGTGCGCTTGGTTCCTCTGGTGGTGGAGCAGTGTGTGACCTTCATCCGGGAGCGTGGCCTACATGAAGTGGGATTGTTTCGACAACCAGGACAGGCCAGTCTGGTGAAAGAGCTGCAGGAGGCTTTTGATGCAGGGGAGAGACCGTCCTTTGACAGGTGCAATCACTCTTTTTTGCCTGTACTGTTGTCTCATAATGTGTTCTTCAAAAGGATATATGAAAAATGTTAGCTCGCTATGTGTTTTGCCTGCAGCAGCACAGACGTCCACACGGTGGCGTCACTGCTGAAGCTCTACCTCAGACAGCTACCGGAGCCTCTGGTTCCATACAGACGCTACCAGGACTTCCTGCTCTGTGGTCAGAAGCTGTCGGGTGACCGCACACTGGTAACTAAGCAAAACAATTCATTAGATAAAGAGCACAGCCCCTGAAAATCTTGTAAAGTAACTTTAACTCACCTTGCTTCAGTGACGTACACACATGTTCCCCAACATCACTGTTGGGTGGAATCATAGGTGCAGTAGACCATACTTGTAACTAGGGATGTCCAGATCCGATCACGAGATCGGAAATCGGGCCCGATCACATTGTTTCAGACTCGATCGGAATCAGACATTAACTCCCGATGAGGACTCGGATATAAATGTATATATATGTATATATAGATGTGCTTTGCAAACACTGTGGCACTTTTATTTTTGTATTTGTTTACATGCCTGCCGGGTATTTTAAGTTGAGGTGCTATTTGTTTTTATCTTACTCTTTTTTTATATTTACGGTTGCACAAAAGTCCAAAAGTGAAGAATTTATGTTATTTATTACCTGATTGTTCAAGCTATCTCACAGAAGTGTTCTGTTTGTTAACAGAGTTGTTGAATGTTAAAATAAGGTGAATTAAATACAAAAATAAGGAACATCCTGGATCAGTTTTTTAACTCTTCTTTATTCTTTTTTTAAGTATCGGATCGGGACTCGGTATCGGTAGATACTCAAAATCAAATGACTCGGACTCGGGGGCAAAAAAACCTGATCGGGACATCCCTACTTGTAACTAAGGAAAGAGAGCAGCAGTGGTCTAGTTAGAGAGTTAATTAAGTGTTAGCAAGAGAAGTAAAACTTAGTTTTCTAATTGTTTCACAGCGATTATGTTCTAAGCACAAATAACCACTCCTCCACAAAACCCTGCGGAAAGGAGCCACATTTACGGATTTTGTGTGAATGCAGCAACACTTCATGTTGTCTGCATGAGCTTTGTCAAACAGACGCACAGACCTGCAGGTCTTTATACATCCATGACACAGACAGAGAGCAGAGGAGGGAGACAAAGACAGCGATGTGACCTGCTCCCTACGGCATATTACCACCAACAACTGTTGATCAGTGGAACAACGTGAACCTGTGGGCAGAAGTGCATATTGCGCCACCCAATGATTGTGCACATACATGTATATCTTCTGGTGCATGCACATGAAAAGGTTACTCTATGACACCACAAGAGGTCAAAAAATCAACAGGGCTTTTAAAATCCAACATTCAGCAATGTTAAGTTACCATATAAACAACATTTCGTGCATCGGCACCAATACAAATATCAATCCTTCTTATCTTGTGTCTTTGCTTTCGCCCTTCTTTTTTTTGCCTCTTCCTGCGTCCCATCCTCACATCCTCTTATTCTTCCTCCCTTCTTCTTCTCTCAGGGTTTGGGGGAGTTGAAGAATCTCCTTCATGAGTTGCCAGTTGCAAACTTCAACCTACTCAACTTTATCTGTCGGTAAGTCCCCTCTTCTAGACTGACAACATGTGGGCAAGTTTTCATTTCCAGTATTTGTCTTAGAAGATGAAAGTGGTTAAACTCAATGTGCTTCCTAACAATAGCACAGACTTTGGGGGTGGTGGAAATTTGTTGAATGAATTCAGTATTCAAAACAATAGCAAGTTAAGTAGGGAAATTGAACTGGTGTATTGCGAGGGATAATTCAAAAGTGGGCTTTGTTCTTATCCTTCAGTTTTAGTGGTGTAAATGTTTCAGAGGTTTTTCAACCTTGAAAGGAAGGACATTAAAGAAGATATTCTCATGGGGACAGAAACTAAAGTCCCAACAAGTAGAGACAGCTTTTTAATGGTTAAGACATGGTTTTTAGGATTCAAGTTACAATTAGGTTAAGGTTAGTTATGTAGCTGTGACGAGTAAGGGTAAGGGTTAGGGGCTAGAGAATGCATTAAGTCGATGAGATGTCGCCATGGGTACAGTGGAACAAACATTGTGCGTATGTGTGTATGTGTGTGTGTGTGTGCAGGTTTCTAAGTGAGGTCCAGAGTTACTCCAGCAGTAACAAAATGAGTGACCAGAACTTGGCCACTGTGTTTGGGCCAAACATCCTCCGAGCCAAAGCTGAAGATCCACAAAGCATCATGGGAGGTAAAAAGGTCAAAAGATCCTACAGCACCGTAATGAATTCATGAAAGATGAATTATTCTTTTTTTTTTGTTTCAAAATTATCGTCTATTGAAAAACACTGATGTAGCATCTGTGATATCATATGTAGGCAAGAGATCATTTAGGAACGTGGATTTGGATCACATTTTTCTACAAAAATAAACATTTGGGACATACTGAGCATATGAAGCAAGCCGAAAAGTATCTACGAACAAATTTTTTTCATCAACCCCTTGTCACCCCAGGGCGTCACATATGGACGCTTTGTCACAACCCCGTGGCATCGCTTCATAAAGCCCTGGGTTTTGTGTCATTTTTACAGTGTAGGGCTCCGCGGTGAAGTTGTCCAGTTACACAACACTCAAAATAAAACTACTTGTTAATGTTGTGAAATGCTGCATTTTAGTTAGGTTTGGGCACCAAAACTACTTTGTTAGGTTTAGGAAAAGATCATGGTTTGGGTTAAAATCACTATGCGACTTCAATTATGTATGTCATGTAACATCACTAAAAGGAACCAATGTTAATTTTTTGTCATATGAGAAACAAACACTGGTCTCCTGGGTGAAAGTCCGTTTTTTGTCCCAGCCATCCACCCGAACCGCCTCCTTACTCTGACTTTTCTGTTGTGTATACTAGTATTTTTAGCATTGAACAATGGCACCAAATGGCATCCCCCAGTGTGTTGAACTATGACATGAAATTTTGCCACCTGTGTTGTTACCAGACGACGACATGACAAAGCGTAGCTATTTGACGCTCTGGGAATGAGAACGTGCTGGCCTCATCATTGCAATCCACTGTAGCCACTGTGAATCCAAGCTGACTCTGTACTCCGAATGAGCTGCAAAGTTTTTAAAGTCCCCACAGGTCTACAGGGTGTTATCAAAAAGATGTTAGGTGTCTCAGTGTATCACACTTTACTGTAGTGTTTGACACTTGCTTCTCCTTCTGCAGCGCCCTCCAGGCTTCTTACTGTGATCAAATCAGTACTGTGTAGCTCCATCAAAACTTACCATCAACAACCCATTGGTGGCATTAAAAAACAATGTTTGTTAATGTTTTTATAGGGTATGACAAAAACCTTAGAGAACCAAAGGTTCTTTCAAGAGTATGAGTCTCTATCTGGGTCCTAGGTGCAGCACTGGTCCAGGTGCTGATGTTGGAGCTAATCAGGGAACATGAATCTCTGTTCACCAAATTACCCCCATCCGTCTCCGCCCGTCCACCTGGAGGTTCTCGTGCATCACCAAGTGCTCTGAGGCAGCCTCATCTCCATCCGTCGCCCTGCCTTCGCCAGCTGTCTCTGCCTCTTATCACAGAGCCAGGACAGGCCACCACAGACGCCCCTAATCCCAGGTACAACACACCTGCTCCAATAAAGCTTCCCCATCAACCTAAACTCACAACATCTCATAAACACACCCCACAGACTCACATTCTGTCTGAGAGTGCTCTTGCAACTACCAACTTCTAGGGGCCAAAACATGCACCAACACAGGTAGGACCAGAGCTACACAACCTCCTCTTCACAACGATTCACAACAAGATTTGGAAAGAGACAATTCACACAGTGGAGGAAGATAAACTGACACCATTCACAGAGAGAGAGAGACAAGGACACAATTCACACAGAAGGAGAAGAGATAAGGACACAATTCACACAGTGGAGGAAGATACACTGACACCATTCACAGAGAGAGAGAGACAAGGACACAATTCACACAGAGGGAGAAGAGATATGGACACCATTAACACAGAGGAGGAAGAGACAATGACACCATTCACACAGAGGGAGAGGGAGACAAGGACACAATTCACACAGAGGGAGAACAGATATGGACACCATTAACACAGAGGAAGAAAATATAAGGACACCATTCACACAGTGGAAGAAGAACTAAGGACACAATTCACACAGTGGAGGAAGATACACTGACACCATTCACAGAGAGACAGAGAGACAAGGATACAATTCACACAGAGGGAGAACAGATAAGGACACAATTCACACAGTGGAGGAAGATACACTGACACCATTCACACAGAGGGAGAAGGACACATTTACAGATGGAGAAGGACAGTGACGCTATTCACACACAGGAAGAAAGACAAGGGAGACAGATTCTCAATGCGAGATCTGTCTCAGACATGCCTAACCAATATTTTTTTCATCCTGTGTTCATCCCTCACTATTTCCATCCTCAATGTCCAAAGTTACCTTACAGCATCAAAGCTTTTATCACATACTGTCAGTGTGGTCCTTGCTAGTGAAATTATTTTAGATGTTTAAAATTAGTGAGAGGATTGTCTTAAATGTAGGGCTGGGCACGTTCAAGCTTTATCGCATTATCGCACGTTAATGCAGTTTGGCTCTGAATACACATACAGTCAAACGGGTCACAGGAGGGGTAGGATGTTGATCAGCCTGCAAATCACCCACCCAAACAAGAAGATTATGCCGTCATCTTGTTTCTTGCTTGTTAATGACGCAGCCTATCAAACAACTCAATAAACCGAAACCAACATCTGCACCCTGTGTTCAATGCTGCTTTAACGTTACCTGGTCTGTGCAGCACGGACTGTGCTTGTAAAATATTCACTGTGACTTGTAACGTTGTTTCAAGTTTTTAACCGAGTGAAGTCTGTGCAAGTAAACACATGCACACAAGACGCATCTCCCTATCGTCCATCTCGATGTTTTAATGTAGACATCATCCCAACCCTACTAAACAGACTGTTTCTGCTGCTCCCTGATAAAAGACAAATGTTTCTGCTGATACCTGTTCAGAAACCCCCCCCAAGAAAACTGGACTGTGATGGTAACTTGTTTTAACAAGCTAGATAAAAGGTAATGCCCTGGCAGTGGCAAATACCTTTGGTTTAATAATTGATTTGATTACATAAATGTTTAAGTTGAGATTTATAAGAAATATTTTTTGCTACTGTGTCAAGGGAATACTGGTGGTAAAAGGCACCTTATTTGTTTAAGGTGTTTGCAAACCACATGTTATTGCACTTTTGTGTATATAACAGTGCATTTAAATTAAAATTGCGCAATACACTACTTTAGAATTCATTATTCAATTTTGGGAGTAACAATGCGATTAATTGCAAGAAAATCATGCGATTAATTGCGATTAATAATTTTAATAGTTGCCCAGCACTACTTAAAAGTCTAACATCTCTTTCCTTGCTTTCTGCAGCTCTATATATTCGGCTGCTACCAAATCAGAATTGCCCTCTGGCCAGAAGAGTTTTCTCGGCCATCGTTACACCTCCTCCCACCCAGAGAACTGTTTCTACCCGATCCCCTCCTCCAGTCAGCCCTTTCAGCACCACTCTGACAGACACAACATAGATTTTCACCACCATGCTGGCCATGGACCCTCCCCGGCAAATGTTCAAGCCTCTACAACCAGCTTCCAACTACAAGACTCACTGCCAGATAGCTCCAGGGTCAGGCCGGTGCGTATGGGCTGGGCAAAGGCCTGGCCAGGCCCAGGAGAGGCAGGCGCTGGGTTCTGGGGCTCTGGTGCTGCAGAGGAAGAGGGTGTAGTGCCAGAAACAGCCAGCAGGGACAGCAGTGATGCTCAGGAGGACAGCACCCTTTCTGCCTACGACAACCTGGAGAAAGTGTCTAAACATGAAAGGATGGAGGATGTCACTGATGGACATCTTGAAACCAACGATCCTGGAGGCCATATTGGAACTTGTGAAGAGGAGGCAGAGCTAGAGGCAGCAAGGCAGACAGGGGACTCCTCCTCTTCATGGTCTTCTTGCGAGGTTCTGCCATTGGATGAGAGCAATGATACCACAGGTGCAGTTAGTCCTGCCATATCACCAAAACGGCCTAAAAGGTCACTTTCAGGTGAAGTAACAGAAGAGGAAAATAGTGATAATGAAGATGATGAAGAAAACAACAATGACAATGATGATAATGATGAAAACTGTTACAACAATGATGATGACGACGTTCACCATCTTAACTCCCCAGCCTCCGGTTCTGTACTTAGTGACAGCCCCCTCAGTACGGGCAGCTCAGAGGTTTTCCTCCCCTCTGGTCCTCCAGACCTTCAGGCACCTGAGTCTCAGCCACAGCCCAGGGATGCTCACTTACTCTTGGCCGAGCTGCGGCAGCAGATGGCCCAGCAGAAGGCCGAGTACCAGGCCAGGATACAGAGGTGAGACACCAGCACAAGGAGGAGGATCCTCTCATCCTCCAAACAGATTATTCATCCACATCTGGTACTTTAGATTTGAATAACAAAATCCTTGTTTTTGCAGATCTATGCATTTTGTTATTTTGACATAAATTAGGAGATTTGTCTCCTAGTTCATCTGTCCACATACTGGACAGGCGAACAGATAGGCCAGCAGGACGAGCCATTTTTCGTCAGAAAACTTTGCGGTTAATGGGGAGTTTTTCTCCAGAAGCAATCTAGAATTGCTCTCACCTCATCTCGGAGCTTGTAAAGGCAACTCAGGACATTATCCCGTGACAGCCACCGTACTTTGCTGTGGTACAATAGCTGATGGTGTTCTGCCCCCATCTCTTGACAGAGAATGTTGAAGAGCAGTGCACTTGTTGCACTGGTCTTGATTAGGTTAACTGTACAAACTGCTTCACCCAATATTTGCTTGAACTGTGGTGGCATTTTCCTAGCTGAAAGGGCTTGTCCATGTATCATACAATGCGTCTACAGTGCGAAGGGAGCGAAGGCCTGTACTGCGCCCTGTAAGAGGCATACAGAACAATAAATCCTTATTAATTTCACTCTCTTCAACAAATCTGGCACAAGCACATGTGCATCTCCGGACACATCGGTGGTCTCATCAAGTTGTAAAGAAAAATACACACTACGTTTTACCTTAGCGATCACCTGCTCTTCCATTCTCTTGCCATGGGCCCAATGCGGTTAGACACAGTATCGTCTGACAAACCCTCTGCTTGTCAGATGATACTGTCAATCAATCTAAACCAACATATAATAAAAATTAGAAAAAACATTTTAATACTAATAATATATGTTTCAGTGTGACATATATAGATAGTGTCTGTTGTGTAAGCCTGTGCATGTACTATAAGGTATATGTATGTGTGTACTGCAGGTTAGAGCGCTGTAATGACGTCTTGCAGCGGCAGCTTGCCATACTGCGGGTCAGTCTGGACCAGCAGAAGCGCAGCCAAAGTGTCGCCGAGATCAAGATCCGCAACATGGAGCGAGCCAAAGCTGACGCCGACCTCCGAAACACCACACTGCAGAGAGAAATGGAGGTGTTCTTCCAGATGTATGGAGAGTTCAGAAGAAAAGGAGGCTATGGAGGAGAAAGAGGAGGAGGGAGTCTCTGAAAATGTAGAAAGAGTAAGATGGATGAATTTTTTGAAAAATCTGGATCATCAGAGGAGGATAAGACAGGGAGACAAGCTTTGGTGCACAGAGGCATTAAAACCTAAAGGAAAACAGGGAAGGCAAAAAGTAAGAGTTATCTGATCCAAAAGACAATCTAAAGAAGTAAGACAGCTGTGTGTCATTTCAACAAGCCTCAGGCTAAGTTGATGAAGTTCCTGGTTTCCAGAAAACGTTGAGAAAGTTTGAATTTGAGGAGCAGCTTTGGACGTTGCCGAGCTTCTTAGTTGGTTTACTGGAGCAACTGCTGGACACTCCAAGTGTCTTCCTGCTTAATGCGAACCAGTCACCAAACTGTGTCTTTCCGGGAAGCCTGAGGTAATCAACATAAACTCAGGCCTCCTTTGAGAAACCAAACTCTATTCTGTACTGTTCTGAAGTGAACAAACAAGATCTACAAGGGAACTTTTCTCAAATGAAGTTTACTGATTACAAGATCATTCCAGTTGGAAAGAACTGCGACTGGAGTGCATGATCCCAGAATTTCAGCTCTCGTGTCCGCATAAGGAACATGAGTACTGGTCTTTGCCTTCTTTAAAGACATGTTATGTTGCTTTGGAGTGTTTGCTGCCTCCCTCATTCCCCCTTTTTCTTGACAATCGTATTGGGTGCTTCTCTGACTTGTCTTCAAAATACTCCAACAGCCCTTCCTGTTTTTGGCTATGATAACATCAAACATGTTGGATGTTTACTGTGGTAGCATCTTTTCACGACAGGGTTAAGATGTCAGAGAAGTTTTTGAGTTTTTATGACCTAAACTGAAAATACAACCCTTTGAGTTTCAATTCCACCTGGGAAATTAAGGCAAGAGTCCTCAATCCTGAGTTGCTGCAGATTTGCTTGATTAATTAGACACTGTAAAGACTGTTTACATATTTATAACCACAAAATACAAACTTTTCAATTTCTGCAGGTGATCTGTCAATTCCTACTTGTAAAAAGTGGTCAGCTAATATAAGCTGGAGCACAAAGCTCAGAATCAAAGTCATTGGGAATTCCTGAATTCTGGCTGTGAACTGAATGCAGCATCATGTCCTGTTGTCTTCAGTTTCAGGCATCACAAAGAATTGAACTTGAAATTGTACAAAGGCTGTCTAAAACATAAACAGACCAGAATTTCAGTTCACCCTGCATGAGGACGCTTTTCCAAAAAAACAACAAAAAAAACAACAAACCCAAAAATGCTTAACTTGAAAAAATAAACTTTTAACTCCTCTTTCCACAGATAATTGAATCAAGTAAATATTTTCAAAATATTTTGTCCGTTTCAAACATGCATGTGTCCAGTGGGGCTGGTTGTCGAAAAGATCACAGATTACCTACTTTTACTGTTAATCACTCAGTTTTGTTTGTTGTCCAAATTATGTAAAATTTGACTGCTCCACAGGACCAACAGGAAGTTCTTCTCTGAATCCAGGAGTAACAAGCCAATATTAGCCAATCAGATGTCACAAAGACATTATGTACCTTTCATTGTGGAAACAGTTTTATTTGCTTGAAATTAACCTGATTTTGCTGTTTCATTCAAATTGCCTGTTTAAACATAAGATGTGGTTACTGGATGGTGAAATGAGGCCCTCTTGAGGCTAAAATAACAAATCCACAGTGAACATTTGTCTGGCAATAAACAGTTAAACTTTAACTGTTCAGCTTTTTGCAAAAAACAGTTTTTTGATATCAAATACAGTGAAGCACTCTCTCTTGTTTTTCTGATGACAATGTAACATTTATTCTCAAATTCCCAACTATTTTGGCAAAGAAAAATGAAATGTACAGACACTTATTATTTAAGGTAAACTTCTGTTAACCATAAACTGGGGAAAAATGAGAGATAAACAGAAACACACTGTAATTCAGTCAATCTGTACTATAGAGTCACTATACCATACATAGGTTCAGATGTGATACTTCAGTCAGGGAGAGACTTAAAGGAAACAGCATTACATGTT
Organism: Lepomis gibbosus; assembly: GCA_029875015.1. Lineage (NCBI taxonomy): Eukaryota > Metazoa > Chordata > Actinopteri > Centrarchiformes > Centrarchidae > Lepomis > Lepomis gibbosus. The sequence continues at coordinate 13,552 of JAPMOB010211277.1, read as the reverse complement.
AAACACAGAACTCTTGTGATCACAAACTATGAAACAAATTCTGACGCAGCAGAAACAGTCATGATCATTTAATGTGTGTTTTTCTGTGTCCAGCTTAAGGATCATTCACGCAGGGTGAAAAGGACACTGGCAGACTTCCAGGTGGCAAATAACTTAGATTTGAAATGCTCACCCAATAAAATAAAATAAAAAACAAAACTCTATTATACGTATTACCAGTGAACAGAGCATAATATATATTTATATACACACACACACACAGATTAATAGCATCGAGCTTTACGAAGCCTCTCACACAAAATCTCTTGCAGAAACCTTGTATTAAAAAATCCATTCATTCATTAGCAGTAAGCTAGCAGTGTAAAATGTATAATGCAAGACAAACTGCAGTTTCTAAAATAAAACCATGTATTTCATTAATTTTTCATTGTTGTAAGGCGACGTGATTTCTCGGGGGAACACAGCATTTGTTTTTCATTTTTAAATGCCAAAAGCAAAAAAAAAAAAGTGTGTCCGTGATAAACTCTTTTGCTTTTACTGGAGTGATACAAGGTTTCTGCGGGATGCGGCCAGCGTCCACACCAGCTGTCTCTTCATTCAACAGTTTCCCACCAAAACTCAGAGACAGGAATCTGTCATATCTGAGCATTGGGGGGGAAGAAAAAAAAAAAAGAGCCTCACATGTAGCTCTAATTCACACACTCACTTTCCAAAAGGAACACATTTGTTATAGTAGCAGATTTAAAAAATCTTAAACATTTCAAAAAAGTTAAACAAATAAGTGTAACGTTTAAGTGAGCAGAAGCCTGCCAAATTTCCGAGATTTCCTGAGACATTTTTACAATTATTTTCAGACTTTTGTTTTGTTCTCTTTGTTTGATTCGTATTAAACTACACTTAAGGAATGGGTTAGTCCTATTCTTCCCACCCTGCTTACTGAAATGCCCCTTAAAGAAGACACATGAAAGATTCTCAGAGACAGACAAGACAAAAAGACCATCAACACTGAAACAGTGAGATTTCTCACGGTCAATCTCTGGGAAGAGTGGGGATAAAGTGCATTTACAAAGATTAATTTTAAACCAGGATCACCATCATCTTCACCCTCAACTGGACAAGTTCTCGAGATCAGTCAGTTGCCCTCCAGCTTATCTGGACTAAGGGCTTTATTCATGCTGAATTTGTTTACTTGAGCCGGCATCAGCAGCTAGATGTTAAAATTAAAAGGGTGAAGGACACAAGAGTTTGATTTTACAGCCAACCAACACTGTAAATGCCTCAAAACAACACAGATAGAAATTGTTTACTTTTTTTCTTATCCGGAGGTGTTAAAATGGCAAAGACGGTGGACAGTACAGTGGTTATCTGAATGTTGGAGCTGCTGTTAAAAGGTCCCATGAAGTGACTTTGAGGTTGCATGGTTTTACATGGGGGAAAAAACAAAACAAAACAGACGCTAATAATAGCTGGTCTCCACCAAAACTGACTGTTACTGAGGAGGAACATACAAACAGATGCACATGCAGCTTGGAATAGTTATCTTAAAGTATAACTCCAGTTTATTACAATTTGGGTCTTTTTTTTGGTTTGGCCATCTAAATAATTTAAAAATGTGAAAAAACACTGACATTGATACAATAAAAGTCTGGTGGGGAAAGAACAAGCGGTCAGATAATCATACAGCTTAGACCTTTAAACAGTGATGGATGTTAACAACTGACAGTTTGGGTGATTTGTTTTCTCTTCCTACAAGTTTGTCTAACCTGGGGGTTTGTTTACAACTTCTCCCGTCTGACTGTATTTTTCAGCAGCATTTCTGCTATCACAGAAGTCAGTGATAACTTTGTTGAGTACAGTGTTATTATCACTAACAACAACGAGACCCACGTTGTAATAAAACAGATTTATGCTTTTAGAACAAAGGCAGACCAGAACCCATGATAACTAATGACACAGAGAAGTTTTCATTTCATGGGACCTTTAGTGTCTGAGTGACACGCAGCTTTGACAGATGTCATGATCGGTCTTAGAAGCCAGAGGGCGTCAGGACGTTCATGTCTCTGGGTTTGAGCTTGTGTGGCCGAGCTCCATGCCGCCGACCCTCCACCGAAGGAATCTCCATCCTGGGAGGGGCCATCGTCTGAGCCGCAGGGTTGTCGGCCAGTCGTGTGGCCTGCGACTTCATTAACTCCATGGGGGTTGGTTTCTGGGCACCGCGGTATGCCTGTATCGCAAAGCCTTCTGGGAAGAAAGAAAAGAGAGAGAAGAAAATATGATTTCTGAGCATGCAAACCGTGTATTCCCATCAGGTGACTGTTACTCTTATGATTTTGCATCCACCTTGGATGATTTGTTTACGGCCCGTTGGATTGTAGAATACCTCAAAAACTTTCTACGATGCCTGGAGGACAGATCGGCTTCATATCAACAGTATTCCAGCTTTATGAGACACTTGTCTCCAAATGGTAAATCTCTTCCAGCCACTTCTGACTACTCTGTCCCTTTCTCACAGACAAACTTGTGAATTTGGTCTATTTAAATAAAAAAGACTTGAATTGAATGATGATCCAGACGTAGATACAATTTACAGAAATCTACTTTTTCCATGAAATTAAACAGAGACAAAAACTTTATTCTTAAGAATCTGTTAACAGGGTCAGGGAATTTGTGAAAATGAGTGATGCAGATGGTGTGTTTGGGTTTATCAGCAAAAAACAAGCGGACTGTTGGTGGGAGGATTTTTAGCTACCGAACGTCGCCTGGCTCGTCACGTGTTATTGGCTGCTTCAACACACTGGCAAAGATTTAATGTATGAACATTTGGTTGCATGTGTTTCTCTCCAGTGTCTTGAGATTATAAAAAGGCACAAATTGCAATGACAAAAATTGGGCATAACTGAAAAATAAGATAACTGGACAATACTGCAGTCACATAACAAAACTGTGAAGCACTTTGAACCCTGGTTTTGGAAAGTGCTATATGAAGTTTTAATTGCTTAGTTTTTGCTATTTTATAAGTTGAAACTGACATTTCTTAACAGTAAATCAATTCAAAGAGTTTGTCAACATTCATACAGTACTTTGACAATATTGTATGACCATGCCAATAAATGCCTTTGAATAACACCTTCCTGTTTATTCTGAGGGCAGCATTGTCACATATGTGGCTGTTTAAACAAAAAAATATGTTTAAATTAATCCCTAAAGCTATACATATCTATTTTTATATCTCTGTGCATTCTAGTTAGAATAAGGTATTCCTGCTAATGACGAAATATATTCTGCTAAACAGGATTATCGGTCTGCTGTTACGAGTTAAATGAAGTTAACCTGTCACTTTGCAGCAGAAGTCTCTGTTATAAAGGTGAAAAATATTGGTAATTGTGATGTTCCAGCTATGTTTTAAATGATATCAAGTAGTTATTTAGTTTGAGAAACATCAGTGAGACTTATCGCTGTTTTCTGTAAGATGAAAAAAGTAATTTCTTCACTCCCTCAAACTAAACTCTACACAGACATCTATTAGTTTTCTTAAATCACATACCCAAAGTCATCCTGGAAAAAAGATTTTGATAGTTTCCAAACAGACTGAGTCGTTCTTCATGTGAAAATCTAAATGTTGAAACAGCAGCCGTCAGCGATCTAAATTTAAAACTTGTCCTATCTGACTTTTATATCACTGGGATGCAGAAAAACTCCGCTTCACTCTAAGATAAAGCCAATAAGTGAACAGACTCCCAAGTTTGTCAGCTCAAACCTTTGGTTAGTGTTTACCGTCAGTCCGAAGGTCACTTGTTCGCCCATGAACCCAAATCCTGGATGTAACTGTTTATATGGACTAAACCAAATCACCTTTCACCAATTTTCTGTTTATGCCTCAACAGAGAAAAAGTGTTTGAAGCAGTAAAGGGATTTACTTGAGCTTTTATTGGACCTTTCCCTCTTTTTACTTTGGTGTTGTTGTTGGTTGTCTAATAAAAAAAGATGCTGGGGGAATTTGGCAACCACTAAACTACATCCTCAGACCTCTTCAAGACCACAGCGTGATTCTTTTAGGGTGTACTCACACTAGGCCCGGTTGCCTTGTACCATGCCTGAGCATGATTATCCCCCCCTCCCCTGCTGACCTGCGCTAATATTGCGCCTAACGATCCGAGCACATTTACGTCATTACTCAGTCAGTGTTTCACATATATTGATTTGTTTGTGGTGGCCCGCCACAGTATGAAGGCCGACTGCCACATATTGATATGTGTTTTTTTTTTTTTTACTAGGCCTATTTAAATCTGTGCCGTGCCCGGGCCTGGAATGGCTCGATTACACTGGTCAAACGAACCGGACTTTGGGGATCGCTTAGCGTGAGTACACCCTTAGACTCGAGAAGACTTTTTATCAAGATTTAGTGTCTCACAGTGAGGCCATGCTGTTTACCTGCAGGCGTAGAATCTGATCCCAGGTCAGATGTCGACTTCTGGACAAGCGGTCGTGGCCCAAACATGCTCCACCGTTCGACCGCACCTCCTACTCCACCTGCTGCGGTGTCTCCGATGTCCACACTGCTGTTGGTGGAGCTAATGCTGGCCTCTGAGCCTGTGCTGCCGAACCAGGTCCTGCACAAACACACAAACTGTATGTAAACTTTGCCAGGTTACAGATTTGTTCATCCCACTTTCTGGTGAGGAAGGACAGATTCTTAAACATGATTTAGTGAACTGTGTGTAGACTGTGGGTGTATGTATATACCTGCGTTGTTTTGGGGAGCTGTGTGGCGTGTTGGATGGAGTGGACTGGCAGGAGGAGGAGGAGTTCTGCCGCTCTTCTCTGGCCTCCATGCTCTGGATCTGCAGTTTCTAAACAACAACAAAACAGGCTTCAGTCATGAGTAAAATCTTAGATGTACGAGATGTTCAATTTCATTTTCACGGTTAAGAACTCTAAAGGCAATGAATAAATATTAAGCAACTACAACAACACATTTAAACAGATTCTACTCATCAAAGTCTGTTTACACGTCTCGAGGACACTGCACATGTGAAAGAAAGTTGTATAAAGGCCTCCACAGGGAGCTGCGTGAAATCTGATAAACTGTCTCAAGTGATGTCACCTGAGTCAGCGTCATTCAGAGCTGAAGACTAAATGAAGTTTGAAAAAAATAAATGCCCAGAGGCTTGAGGTTACATAAGCCATTACTAGCATAACACACGACTCTCTGAATTGTTGGCAGTCCAGTTGCATTGTGGGTAATGTATGTAGATAGGTTTTGACAACGAATAAGAATGTGTGGCACAAAAAATATGTTATCTCTGGTTCTGCTGCATCGATTTTGGTGTGTGTGTCTGTCTCACGCCTGTCCACCGATTTAAGACTGTTATTTTTAATCAGGGTAGGAGATTAGAGAAACCTGATTTCTCTGGCTTGATTTATCCTGGAACACTGATTTCTTGGCTGCATTTAAGCTTAGCTGGATTTCTAATCAGCTTTTTTCAAATGCGCATGACAAAAATGACAGGGAAAAGGCGCCGGATGAAAGGAGGGATATCTACATGTAGCTATTTAAATGTTAATCTTCTTGCCATAATGGCCATGGAGTGGCTCTTCTCAAATATGGGGCTCACATCTGCTAGACTCAGGCATGCAAACTGGTGAGGGGTTAAGAAGGTGAGAAGGATATGCAAGCAGACAAACGCACAGAGACAGTGTAAAGCTAATGATACACGGCGGCAACTTTTTAAGCAATGTTGCTGTCTGACTATGTTTTGAACAGATGGAGGCGGGCAGTGGAGTGGTGAGGGAAGGGCAGGAATCTTTATTCATTACCACTGATGGCAACATTGCCCAGCACCATTGCTCTAAAAGTTGCTCCGTGTATCATCATCTTAAGAGGGGTCTTTTTTTAAGCTTACATGTTGTATAGATAACGTGCAGTTGTCTAGATTAGGGATGTGACGATACGTGGTGATTGCTTATACTGGTGTCACAAGAACGAGATGTGATGATAAATGAACAGTATTTAATAAAAAATCATCAAAGCTGAAATATATAAGTAGGGGGATCTCACCCAGGAAATTTTTTTAGCATTTTACACTTAATTTCCTGCATTTTGGTGACATTTCCTGTTTTGCATTTCCTACATCAATTTATGATGAAAATGTTTTTTTTTTTTAATTTATGTAAAGGGAAACACAAAATGTTACAGAATCAGTGCAGCTCTCATTCTGTGTTGCTTTCACATATGTTTCTCCTGTAGATCAACTTTTCTCATGTAATATCATCCCTGCTAAATTAGCACACATGCTGGCATGATGTAGTCTTCCCTCCTCTTTTGTCATGTTCACAGGGAGAGAACGGAAAATTTGGCCAAATAGAAATTGTGACAGGAAGTTGTTAAAGTTAGGGACTGCTCTGAACTATTAGCTTAACATTACTGGTTAATAAAAGTGGGCAAAGTTCTAAACTTAACATTACTGAAAAGACCCTGCTCTACGCTGCCTCTGATTGGCTGCTGGGTTGAGGTGCTAGGAGTGACAAATCGTTACACAGAACCAAAGTTGCAAAGCTCAGGCTAGAAAGGAGAGGACTCTGTAAATAAAACAGGTAGGCCTAAATGCTGTCCTTAACAAATGCATTAAACGGGTTCTCTCACCTAAACCTATAACAACATCTTTCTTTAGCACAAGGTTGTTTTCTGTTCAAACGCCTGGTAATAAATAATCAGCTGCATCTCTGTTGTGCATACATGCTGTGGTCTGTGCGTTCAAAGTGTGTATCTTACCTGGAGGGAATCGGGAATGCGGTGGTGGTGTCTCGTTTCCTCAGCAGTGAGGCCCTTGTGGGGAGTGTAGCTGGTGTCAGTAAGCCCCGCCCTCTGCTCAAACTTATACATACTATCATGAGTGTGCTCTGAAAGATAGAGAGAAAAAATGTTTTAATATTTGTTTCAAGTAACAATTTATCTTTAAAATATAACATTCAAACATTGTTGCCTGAGAAGGTGGATTTAAAAAGGGTTGATTCTGGATTCTGATTGTAACATGTTTTAATTTTGAATTAAATTTAAAGAAAAAGGTACCAAATACTCACAAAATCTTGTTAAAGTAAGTAAATTAAAGTAAGTAAATAAACTGTTCTTTACATCATCATATTGAGCTCATTAGTAGCACATGTGTGGATGTTTTTTGTTCTGCTGTGAAAACTATTTGAACAATAGACTTTGTGTGGAGTATTACTGTAACCATTACAAGTCAAAATTTAAAACTCCACAGTTAACTAGCTTGAATTGAATTTCTCTCAATTTAACATAGTTCTTCCCTTTTTTCTCCTTTACTTGTTCATGAAATTATTCCTTTCTCAGCTTTGGAGTATTCTACAAAAATATACTGAACCTAAAAATAGAATATCTTTTTCATTCACAGACTGAAACATACTGGTGATAAGAGAACTCATGATGACAGAGGAGGCCTTGGTTTTCACAACAGCTGGTGACCTGGAGGAGGCGGAGCCCAGCCCTGTGGACTGACTCACTGCACCACTCTCATCCTCCTGGTGGAAAAAAAAAAACACACCAACATCACACTCTTCCTCTTGATGTCAAAACAGATGAAAATTAAAATTATTTAATTGTAAAGCAGGTGTGTGTGTGTGGTGGAGGCCCTGTTTCACCTCAGCCAGTTGTGCGAACTTCCTTTCCGGTATGACGGGTCGTCTCCATAGGTTGTTGATGCTGATGTCATGAGGAGGCGTGGACATGGGGGCCTCTAGGTTATCGTCGTAGCTGAGGGCTCGTCGGGTCATCCCGATGGGAAGCTTCATTCCCATCCCTGAACCCTCTATGGCTACGGACACAAACAAAAACAATCACATCTAAAAGCGTTCTCTTCACTTTCTTATTGACAGCAGTGCAGAAATTTAAAAGGGGCCATGAGGGCCAAACGCCCTGCGTGCCAACATCAGCTCCATGATGTTAGTTGGTTAGATTAAGTCTGTGAGCATGTTTACGTGCCAACTAAGAGTATTACATTCCTGTTGATTATTATACACTGGTTTCAGAATCTGGACACTGTAAATTGTTATTTTGTTTTGAGTAAATATCATACATGGCCAAATATGATCAAGATGTATCACTGCAAACAAACACACACACACACACACACACACACACACACACACACACACAACATTGCTACAAATGAGCAAAGAACAAACCTGAAGTGGTTTATTTAGTGATGTTGTAGAGAAAATGTGTTTAGGATCGGATTGTCCCACCTCCCTCTGTTTCTTTCTCCGTGTGTGTCTATGCTGACTTTCTCCATCAGCAGTGTGTTTTATAAAGTCACCGAAAACACACAGAACGTCTTTTTAATTTTTCCACCCGATTCTGTTCATACAGCACCTGGGAAGATGCCAAAGGTTTGCCAAATATACCTGGGCGACCCGCCCAATGTGGGAAACACTAAAATGGATACCTGAGATTTGGAATATGCAGCATTAGCTGGTTTACTTTTGTTAGCATAGTTTGCATTTGCTATTGCTGGAAGCTCCAATTTCCCGCAGCATGTCTACAACCGTATGACTGTGAAGAATCAGATATTAATAGCCACTACTTAACAATGTGGGAGTTGGTGTGACTCACATTATGAATGGGCTACTGTGTGGGTATCTAATACTGTAATATTTGTCTGATGTGAGAAACAAAACAATCTGTGTAATCCACTGTTAAATGTGTGACTCACATGTTAGTATTTTTTAGTCCAAATATCTCTCACACACACTCACACACGAGAGGCTGCACCGTCGCGGTGCACTATGGTGAGGGTTAAGTTAGCTCCAAAGTAATGTAACATTAGTTGACGACAGCTACGCTCGTTACTGTGAGTACATACAATAAAACCTTTGCATGTAAAAAGACAATACTTTATCAAAACACCTGTCTGTAAGGTAACGTTAAACATGTAGAAATGGCTAATTGAATCATCTCTGTTTTATACATGTACAGCTAACGCTAACTTGGCATTACCCAAATGTTAAAAACAAGCTAAAAAGAAGGCTGTCTATCTGGAGCACAGACTGGTCTGCAGTCTTAAAAACTCAGCTGCTGGCTGAGACAAACCAGCCGCTCCTCTTTCTACCTGGTAACGTAACCTGCAGCCAGCGAGAGAGGAGGAGAGACTGATACAGACTGATGTTATTCTTTCTAAACGTCACTCACTAATTGTGATGTCAAATAAAGTTATTGAGGTACTTTGCTCGCAGCAGGGAGTTGCTGCTCTAGAAACAACATTTAGCTGTATTTAAAATCCATCCATCCATCGTCAACCGCTTATCCTGCGTACAGGGTCGCGGGGTGTATTTCAAATATATTAAAAACAGCCAGGCAGTTAATATGTATACTTCAATACATATTTATTTATCACATGTGATTTGTCATCTCAACAAATAACGTTATCACACATTGAATATTTTCCTTATACCGTGCAGGCCTATCTCATGCCTGTTGGGTCTGCTCTTACCAAATAACCATCACTAAATAAAAGTAAAGTATCGATAAAGAATCGATTTGTAAAGCAGTCCCAATAAGGGTATCAATTTCAATAAAAATTAACAATCCACATCCCTAATTCCATTTGTTGGATGGGGTTGGGTGTGATGACTACTTCTCCTGGATTTGTGTCAAATTGAATCTTCCCCAATCTGTTGCATACTAGGGATGCACCTATCTAATCCTGATATCGGCTCAATACTGACTCAAATAACTGGATCGGGGATCGGTGACATGGGTGGTGATCTATTCAATTCAAACACATGCATGCTAAGCAATGCGTCAGCAACGCAAAATATAATTGCATTCTGTTGCATAGAGATTTCCCTTCATTGGATCTAAGTGGCCTAGCCTAAACCATGAAAAACATCCCCAGACCCGAACATTATGACTTATGATGATAGAATACACACCTGGTAAGTCTCCTGAGCCAGACATGATTTCAATAAGACAATAAACAAGATCAACCAGCACAGGATCTGTGAAAAAAGACAGAGAGGTATTTGCCTCATTACATCTACATACAGAGGTTGTTCACATAAAAGGGTAGAACTGAAGAGTCTCTGCCACACACTTCTCTGCAGCAGGACTTTGAACAGATAAACCACATTTCATTCTACATTCATTTTCCATAAATATCTATGCGACTCAGATTACAGCAGCAATGCAGAAAAGTTAAATAAAGCAGATTGTGAATAGGCTCCTACCTTCCAGGTGTTTTGCTGTGATGTGGATTGGCTGACAGCACGCCAACAGTTACATTGGTCTGTCTAGTACACACAAAACCCTCTGGAGCAATGCACTGTGGGTGAGCAGCCATGCCAGGGAGCAATAAAGGAAAATAAAAGGTCAAAATCAAAATTCAGCCTTGTATTTTGGAGTCTTTGCAAGCTTGAACATTTCCACTTAAATGATAAAAAAATATTTTCTGTGAGTTTAAACAATGCATGGTCTTCTATGCAACTGTACATTAAACTTAAGGTGTACATGCTTAAACCATATAGTTATGGCGAGAAAGAGATACTGATAACAATAAAAAGACAGATATATTTGACATGTAAGACAAAAGGAGCTCAACCTCCGTTACAACAAAGGGACTGCTGGATTATTCCAGAGAATGAAGGCAGACAGGCTGGATTACATAATTCCTTCTGCAGCAGCAGGGGCACTGCATCACTGACAGAGACCAGAGGTTTAATAAAAGCTTACATTTTGTCTTGTGGGGTTGATCGAGCAGGCCTTTTTGCACCAGTGCCCACTTGTGTCAAGCAGCTTGTTAACCCAAATATCCTAACACAGCAAATCATTTCATACTTTTACTCTGAATCCAGGTAAATAAAAAAATATGAGTGTGTAATAAACATATGCACACAAGCAATCATGAAGTGTGGTAAGTATGAACTTTTTTCTGTGCTTTTTAGGAGGTGTTAATAATAATGGACCCCTTAAGTTGGTCTGACAATAAAAAGTTGAACTGAACTGGATACATGGAGAGATCAGCTTAAGTGTTTTTATTATTTTTGGCTACCTAACAGTGATGAACTAAACGAGGTTTAGATCTCTGTATAACCAGTTGTATGCTGGCTAAATTCGGTCAAGTTTAATGTTAACGTTCCCCACGATTGAGGCCAGATCCACGTAAGTAAACTAACAAAACTCCATTCAGACATTGGGCATTTTAACGGATTTTATAAAGAGGGTAACAAGTACAATATTGTGTGATGACTTTGGTATTATTCAAATGATATCATGGTGAATTCAATATCTTTAACATTTAAGAGGGTTTATTATCGAGAAATTTTTAAAGGCCGTTTGTTAATGTGCGTTTCATGGAGGGAGGAAACACAGAGGATTCGGTCTTAAAACGTACATTTTTATTAAAATAGACACAGGTTGGCGTATTTTAAGGCATGCCGAATTGAAGAATGGCTTCTATACATTTGCAAAATGTCTTAAATTGAAAACTAACACTTACATACGTCAACCGAGAAGCTTTTGTCGTTCAATGATCTAGTTTACAGTGCAGTTTGGTGGTTGCTTTAGAAGGATCGCCCTGATAGACAGCGGAACCAGTCGGCGCTGGAGGAGACAAGATGCTGGGGACTAACGACGTTTGAAAACACAATGTTGTCAGCATGATCTACCTTATTTCCTCTCACCGGAGGTAATGGCGGCTTCAGGGTGACATCGGTAACCCGTCAATGGCGATTAAACCGCGCAGAAAACAACGAGGTTGTTGGGCAACAGCCATTATTGTCCGTCCGGTAAATAAACGGTTGCTCTATGGCTCTATAGAACGTTCAATGACGTACATGTTCTCGCTGCACATCGCGAGAGTACAGCTCTCATACACACACACACACACACACACACACACACACTCACACACAGTAACAAAACAAAGATAGTCAGATACATGTGTAATATTTTAAATACAATCGCCAACATTTCTAACACTCAGCTCATAATTACAAAAACTTATTTCATCTGCTTCTTTTCACAATAGAGTCTATCGCAATTTATCCATAAATAACACAATTTTATAAACCTTTTTGTAGTTGTCAATAAATTAATAAAAAAATGTTCTAACTCAAGTGAAGCTACCATATCTAAGACAAGAATGAACAATGATACACTCTTGGATATAATGAGTAGAGGCCATGCAGTGAAAATGTTACTGGTGTTGAAATACAGGCAAATGCAGTGGTGGAAAGTAACTGCATTTACTCAAGTACAATTTTAAAGTATTTGTACTTTTGTATATTTCCATTTTGTGTTACTCCACTCAACTACATTTCAGAGATAAATATGTACTTTTTACTGCACTACATTTATTTGATGAATCCAGTTATTCCCATAGATTGTATATAAAAATTATTCCACACAGAACTCCAAAAATGGATTGGACAAAATTATTGGCACCCTCAGCTTAATATTTGATACCATACCCTTTGGACAAAATAACTGAAATCAATCAACCCCTATAACCATTAATGAATTTCTTACACCTCTGTACTAGAATGTTGGACCACTCCAGGTCTTTGAGATTTGATGGATTTCTTCTCCCAATTGAGATCTCTCCACATGTGCTCTGTGGGATTTACAGTAGATCTGGACTCATTATTTACAACTTCAAAACTCTCCTGTGCTTTGTCTTAAACCACTTTTGGATGCATTTGGCCTACCACATCACTATGCCATGAACTTCCAAAGTATGGACAGTATATTAAGTGTTCCACCAAGGGCACTAACACACTGGACAACTGCTACACACTCTGATCACTGTCTGGTCCATCTTATCCTGACATGTTGGCAGAAATTGAAATCTGCTAAACCTTTTGTAAAGGGTGTAAAAAGTTGGACCAACGAGTCAAAGCTGGATTTACAGGCCTGCTCTGTCTGCACTGACTGGAGTGTTTTTGAAGCTGCAGCCGCTGACCTCAACGAACTAACTGACAACGTGACATCTTACATGTGTGTGCTGACTAAAGACACGTTTATACTCCTGCGTAGGGTCTACGTGCATAGCCTACAGCATAGGTACGAACTATATTCGCTCCATGCGTTTATACTTCTGCATAGGTGTGTCCGTCATTCTGCAATTACACCCCCAAACACTAGTCGGCAGTAGCGCTACAGCGTCCACTGTGTTGACTTTTGCCGGCCATGGGGCAATGGGGGTAAACTTGTATATGTGCGGCTGGTGTAGCCTTTTCAAATGTTACCGACCGAATGGATCACATTCTGATAGCGAATTAACTAGTAAAACATTTTTAGCCTTACTAGTTGACTAGTAAGAACAAAATAGGCTTTAACTAGTTAACTAGTGGACATTTNGGGATTTACTAGTTAACTAGTGAGCATTTTGGCTCTCACTAGTTAACTAGTGCAGAAAATTGTCGTCCACTAGTTAACTAGTGAGCCGAATTTACGGTCAACTAGTTAACATGTTAAAGCTTTTGCTGCTCACTAGTTAACTAGTACGTCTTTGGGCTTTACTAGTTCAGTCCAGATGGC
>JAPMOB010211268.1:0-14290 GCA_029875015.1 Lepomis gibbosus | reverse complement strand
CCTTCTGAGTGTTGGGCCACCTCAATAATGAGGGCATCTTGGTTGTGTTTACATTTCATTACACAGCTCAGCCTGGCTCCCTGGCCTAAAAGGGGGGTGGGGGGTTGGTGTTTCAAATCTTTTCTGCTGCTCTTTTTGCATTTTTAAAGGCATCTCAGCAAAATTATACACACTGTGAAGCCAACTCTGAAAAACAACTTCATATAGCCTGTGTTTTTATGGGCAGGGAGGGGAATTATATTAAATAATATTAAAGTGCAGACAAGAACACTTTTCCGTTTAGTGGCAGAAGTGCCCAACATTCGGCCAGCACTGAATGTCTATAAATCTATGAGTGCTGTTGCACATAATGCTTTATTTCTTCTCCAATTCTAAGCTCACAACTAAATCTGAAGAACTGCTACAACCACATTACATTAAACCTATGTGTGGGAAAGGCTCCTAGACACTCTTATATGAACATTCACTGGCTTCTGTCAGTCTTAATAATCGCCTATGAGTGACTACCAATTTCACCATGGAGGCTCTATGAGATAGTTAACAAGCAGATGTTTAACTTTTTGGACTTTTAGTTGTAGTATGGAGTTTTAAGAAGCTGCTTATTGCTGTGGTGTGTGTGGTGTGGTTCATTAGGCTAACAATGCTAAGTATGATGTTCCTCTCAGTTTTATACAGTAGTTCAAATAAAAAAAAATTGTAATCTTTACAGAGCTTGTGTAGTTTAACAAATGTTCTAAGTATTTAATTTTATTATTTCCTATTTTCCATTGCTGCTAATAAGTGAAACTGTTGTGTATTTTAAAGTGTAAATTTTAAGTCTCCGTATCCCCACAATGGGTAGATTTGCTTATTATTAGGGTTTATTTACTTTAAGATGAATAGCCTATGCTTGATTTGTAGCTTTGCATCTATTCTTTTGTACAGAGTCATACACTAATCAACAAGTGGAGTGTGTTGGCTGGTGTGATGACTGGTTTATTCATTGAATATCTTAAAAAACACCTTGTCCCTGACCAGACGTCTGTGGCTATTCAACATACCCACCCACGAAACGTAAGAGAGTCAGTTCCTAAGACAAGAATCAGAATGTCATCATGTTTTTTCCCCCCACTCCTTTCTGCATTCTATGAGCTACGATACATATATGTGACTGCGCCCACTGAGCCAATCTCACACACCTAGCAGAGAGACAGGAAGCCATAGTTGTCAAAGAGTGTGAGTGAGCCACAGGCAAATTCAGAGGAGTCGAGGATGGAATGAGAAAAACAGGGCTGAAAAGCCTCAAGGGCGACAGTCTTGTCAGAATACAAAAGAGGGATAAGTGCAGGGTTAACAAAGAAGAAACAATTTTCACTTTCTTTTGTAAAGCCTAAACATGGAGTTATTGTCTTGCATAATGGCACACATTATCACCCACAGAAGAATGGCTTCTCCACTGCTTGGACCAAGGACAAGGAACAACGTCTGTGAACTTTCTTGCTGGCCATAAATCTTGCATCCCATTGCCAACTTCCTATTATTAGTATTATTTTATTGTAATTTAAATTTTCCTAATTATTCCTCAAGTGAATATAGGCTATTAAAGATACTCTCAACACTGTCTCTTATAGCTGCTGCATATACACATCAATAAAGATCAGATTAGAGAGATTAGGTAGGTAATCCTAAAGTAGTAAAAGTTGAAATGCGTAGGCTATGCGTGCGCGCATGTCTCTGTAAAGGTTTTAGGGAGGGAGGGGAGAGAGTGTGTGTTCTGCCAAAAAAAGATAATCGGATTGTGATCCGTGGCTAATTAGAAATGCATTTAGAGTCGTTGCCCCCTCTTTGTTCGCATCCCCTGCGAGCTCATCTTCGCCCTGGCTCTTTGTTTTCTACTTCGATTTGAAGGAAGAGCGCACAGGGATCATTGGTTCATATAGCTGTTAAACCTAATGTTAAGTGACTGTATGGTGTCTACTGCTGCTGCAGACGTTGGTTTGAAACCCCCGTGGCTTCCCCGGAGCGCTGCAGTCATGCGGCGGAAAGCAGAGGAAAAAAGTCCTTCGCGGTCCCACGCAACAGTTAAGATGAACCCAACTGACAAACACCAAGTCTTTGCATTGGGCCAATAATATATGCGATTATGGCAGGTTTCAGACTCATGGAGTTTCCCGCTCTTCATGAAGTCGATAAACAGGTTGAGGGGATGGAAAAACGGGCTGAACATGGAAAATGCCAGCAAACTGAATTCGATTCCAGTGAGATAATACTTACAGGCATAAGTCATGGAGAAGCTATTCCCCATCTTGACCATATCCACCTGCGGCACCAGTTTGGGGATGTCCTGGTGGTGAGAGAGGGCGAAACGAAAGACCTCATATTCGTGCGATTCGATCGGGAACAATCCTCCTGTTGAGCAGCAAAGAATCAGGAGTTAACGTTGGACACACCGGACCCGACGGCAAAGCAGGTGAAAACACACAAACACAAAAAAGACACACGAGGTAAAACTTGAAATAGGGGCATAGAGGTTTTAATGCTGAGACAAAAGGTCTGACGCGTGTGCGCCATTCTCACCTATATTGATGTTACTTGGAAAACTTGAGCTTGAACCCAAGCACATCCCCAGTAAACTGGTGTAGAGGATGGTGAAGCTTCGCTGCATATTTCCTTTTGCATTGGCGAAAGGGGAAAAAGCCGAAATCCAAGCATAGGTTTGTCCGCCTGCGAAGTTAAATTCCCCGCGTCCCCGCCACTCCTATCGCCTCCTGTTAGAGCAGCATTCACACCGACATCGATTCAACAGCGAGATAATTATCGCAATGGCGAGAGGAGGCACCTTTCTCTCTCCTCTTTCCCCTCTCTCTCTGCTGATGCTCCCGTGTCCTTGGCTGCTGTTGTATGAGAAGGAGAAATGACTTCAGCATTAGCCGCACTGCAAAAAATGTGCCCGTCTTGAAAAAGCTGTTGATTCTCAATATCAATTTTTTTTAAATACCTCTTAAAAGAGCAGATTTTTTCCTCGCACAATCGGGCGATATTATTTCCCTTGATTCTTGTTTGCAGAAAAATCTCGGTTCTATAAAGAAATGTCTGGAAACAAGTGCCACTGCAACAAGGTACAGCAGATCGCTCAAAAAGGAAATGACATAGCCTGTCGACAAATGACAAACATTCATTTAAAACAAAGCGGTTTTGCAGACAAAATAAGCGACATTTTCTCACCTTATTGAAGGATCTCTTGGCTCCTCAAAGAAGCAAAAAAAAACACTTGCACATTCAGTGCCTAACTGATTAAAAGACTTGCGGGATGGATCTTTTTTGCAGTGTACACCCTCAGAGCGCACCCACAGGTCTCTCGGGAGACGCACGGGAATTCATGGATGTCCATTCACTTTCGTGCACTGCAAAAAGTATCCACATTACTATAAACCACAAATTTATAGTGTGCTTTTATTTTGTAGTAAACAAGTTTTGCAATTTTCAAAACAATTCAAGAGAAAACTGTTTTAAAGTGTTGCCTATATACAGCATCTTGGATTTCTTGTAGGCCAAATAACACAATTACCCAGAAGACATTTCTTTAAGGAGCACATGTAGGTAAATATTGGGTTTTTAGCATCTGCATATAACAATCAACCCCATTTAAATCGCTAAAATAAGCTGTATGTAAAAAAAGAAAACAAGCCTTCTAATGGGATATTTTGTTAAATTCTCAAACAAGTAAATTCCCACATTTCATTATATGATCTTAAACATGACTGAACCCTTGAATCTCAATTTTCAAGCTAAAATGGATGAAAAGTCCTTAAAGTGGCTAGATAAAAATGGCAATCTCAACATGGACAACACCATGACAACTTAGCAAACTGAGAAAGATCATGTGATTTGACTGAAAGCTTTGAGAACAGCTACTGAAGGGACCCTCTGGTGAGGCTGATTTCTCAACAGCTGTTTTTAAAATCAAGTGTGAACTTTAAACGTCAGCTTTGTCTCATTGCAAAGACAAGCAAGATCTCTGAGATCATCACTGATTGGAAAAGATTTGATGCAAATGGTTTTAGTCTGATTTATATTCAATAAACAATAGCATTGGACAGTTAACATGTAAACAGTACTTTGACGTATTGCCAGTTTTAAACCTTAAAGGTTTAGTGTGTATTGACAGAAATGCAATATAAGATCCATAACACTATTTTCAATGGTGTATAAAGACAACCAGTCACACCTAAGGACAATTAAGTGTCACCAATCAACTTAGTCCACATGTCTTTGTATGGTGGAGCACTTAGAGAGAACCCACGCAGCCACGGGGAGAACATGTAAGCTCCACACAGAAAGGCCTGGACAACTGGGGTTTGAACTCAAAACCTTCTTGCTGTGAGGCCACAGTGCTATCCACCTGACCACCGTGCCACCCCATATTTACATTTTCTTTTCAGGCTACTACCTCTAGTTAGGTGAGGTAGTATAAAGAGCAACAAGTCCTTGTAAGTTAAATAACGTTTCAGTTATGTGACTTACATTACTTATGCCACATGACTTACTTAATGTACTTATTTTAACCGTAACCATGATTTTTTTACCTAAACTTAACCAAGCAGTTTTTATATAGTTTTTTTATTAAACCTTTTTCTAACCAGGCAGGATAAGTTCTTATTTACAAGGACGGCCTGGCATCTAAACCTAACCAAGTAGTTTTGCTACTTGAACTCATACAAACATTTAACAACGTTTGGTACATTTACTCAGATCAGAATTGAAATTCTCAAAACTACATGTTCAACCTCCACATCATCTCATCACTTGTGCGCATCATAAAAGCAATTTCTCATTATACTGAACAAATTAAATAAAATCTAACTTCATTGTCATTCTTTTTATATAAGTATACAGCTGAACAAAATTTTGTTTCATACAGACCAAGGTGCATCCAGCCAATGAGAAAAGGCAGGGGGCAGAGCAGGCAGCTGATTTTTATTACAAAATATTTTCTACTCACCTCCATCTCTCTCTGAAGCACAGATGATCCCCGCTGCAACTTTGTGCTAATCCATGCTTTCATCCATTATCTTTGTCTTTTCCTTTGTCGTGTTTTATAGTATATAAACTATAAAATTATAAACTGTGTAAAGGAAACAACTCCTGATAGCGTGTGGTTTTGTGTCATTTCCTGTGCCTGTTTTATCATTTTATCATCACATCACTGGGAGCTTAAAGGCCATTTGAAATGCAAGTAAAATTTCCAGAGTTTTAGAAGTTTTAAAAATGGGCAAGTACACTCGGGAAATTGGGCTTAATATTGTCAGACTTTATCCTTTAAACTGGCTCAGTTTAATATAAAATTTTAGAATTCTGAATATGAAAGAGGACTTCTCCTGTTCATGCTCCCTCTCCCACAGTGCAGGACTGGCGAGCAGCTGATAAGGGGGGGTTATGATTTAAACCATGTATTTACAGGCAGCTAAAGCCAATTATTTCCTGAAGAAAAGGTACATGCACCCTAGCTTTTGTACACACAGTAAAACTAACCAACACTTTGCGATATTCACATGAGATTGATTGCAAACCACACTGTGGTGTGATGCCCCAGTGCTTGTTTAGAAAATGAAGTGGTAAATCCTGCCTTTGACACAATTAGGATTATGGATGAGCTTACTTATCAGACCAAGGCAGGGGTACTTTCCTTAGTTAAAATCACTTTCCCCACCTATTGTTTCCACAACAGGAAGGCAGGCATTAACTCATTTCTCCCAGAAAATGAAATTTAGAAGATTAGAAGCTTATGCTGAATTAGATTTTGAGTGTTTCCAATTGAGCAGAAACATTTCTGATAAACACTATGACTCTTGCTGCAGCGCTTTGCACACTTGAGCAATAGAAATGCAGGAAGTAAAAAGGTTATCTAATTTAAGAATGATAGATGTCCCATAAATACAGGAAGAATGGTCAATTTTCCTCGCCTTTGTTTAAACTGATGAGGGTTTAGCTCAAACACAAATGATTGGGCTGGCTTTTATTACAATACTTCAGTATTTTCAGACATCTTTTGGCTTTTCCTTCTCTGTGTGCAAGAACATATTTGATTTATGCATATTTTCACAACCTATTCATAGTGCTTATTTCAGTGTTTGGGTATGCTTTGTGAGTGGGTTTGCCTGCAGTGCCCCATGTGTAATGAGTGCCATGCAATCTTTTTTTAAAATCCTGATTAATGCAAATGCATCTTAGAATAGCACTAGTAACGACGGCTAAATATTCTATGGCGCTAAGTAGAGGAATAACAATCACAGAGCTTGTTGTTCTAGGTTAAAAATATCATCACCATCAGACAGGTAGCAGAAAGGAGGAAATGCAATGTCTCTTTGTTCCTAAAGATGTCTTCATCATAGATCATAATGTGAGTGTCTGTCTGGGGTTTTTTAATAGAAGTCAATGTGAAGAGTATAATGAGGCTAATCCGTCAAAATCAGCTGGTTCCACTCCAGTTTGAATGAGAAGTGGGGAAAAAAGAAAAACTCCCCAGCATGTTATTCCTATAATTGAGCCACTGCACTTGTGCTGTCAAGTACTTGTGTACGTCATACTTCTGGAGGCAAAACTATTAAAAAAAAAGTGTTGTTACAGAGTTGACAGAGGAACTAAATATGTCAAACAGGCCAAACAGTAGATGTGGAGTAGCAAAATAATGTCAACCTGCCATAGATCGGTCTCCAGGGGCCACGGAAAGTATTGTCAGTGTAAACAAAGATTCTGGCAGTGATGGTGTTGGATATAGCTGGATGATACACCTAAAAAATCATATGAGAACTATTTAGTCATATTATGTGGGACAAATTGCTAACATAAATGAATTAATATTTGCGAATGAAACAACTATATATATATATATATATATATATATATTATAGTTCTGAAAACAGTACTTCATTAAGTCTTTATCTCTACGAAGCATTTTAGTCTGTATTTACCTAATAGTTATGATTCCACATTTTCTCTTTCAACAACCCTCAAAGGCAGCTATTTACAACAACAACAATGTTCTGATAAACTGTAAGCTACCTGTTTAGCACCAAACAGCAAGCAGGCAAAGATAGCAACTAAGTAGCTGGTGAACATAGTAAAGCATTTAGCTAGCTACAGAGCCAGGTATTTTTCTCAAGCAGTACTGGAGACTAAAACAGAGCTAAAAGGTCAATAAAGTCTGGACTTACATTTGTCTGGTGGCCACAAAGATAACTCCAAATCAGTGTTGCTCTGTGTCTGCGGCACGTGAAAATAGGAAATGGTTAGCTAACATGTTAGCCAAAACAGCTTCATAAGCTGGGGTAAGGTGGTAGAAGGAAAAACAAAATGAGGCTTGTTTGTCAGCTTTTTGTTTTTCTGCCTCCTGATCAGTCAAAGCTTTAATGAATTGTAACAAAGACAATCAGCATAATTTAAATTGTTTACTGTCTGAAGAAACCATTACACTATGCAAGGTATATGAATCTTATTGATCAGCCAAAAAAGTTAATCACTGAATGTATTACTTTTTTTCTTGACCTGAATATAGTCTAAAATCAAAAAAGCACAGATTCTTAATATTGTACATATTATTTGCCCTTAATGTGAAAGGTGTAGCATAGCCTCTTCTTTTTGATGAACACAGTAAAACAGGACTGAGGTTTTAACCGCTGGTCTGATCTCTTAGTAAATCTGTGTGAAGAAAGAAAGATAAAGTGAGAGCCTCCCAGACTTTTGTTAAAAATCTCACTAATCCTATGAGATTTTCCAGTTCCATTTGCCTTTGAGAACACTAAACTGTATCTAAAAAGGCAGACTTGACCAATTGAGCATGGTATTGTTTCCTATACTTCACTAACAAAAGAAAAGAAGCACAAAAAATGCAATTCATAAAGCGATAGTGTGGGAATTGTCCTCCCATGTCTCTCAATGTGATCTCTCAGCTGTACAAGGTACAAGGTTGTTTATTAGTCTGCATAACGAAGTGAAATTCGTAGTTCTTTCATGCTACACACCCAACATATAATTAATTGTAGACTTATATTTAAATACAGAAACATATAAATGAATTTGCATCCGGTCTGAATGTAAACAGCAGCAAACAGATGATAATATAAATTGTGTCACAGTGATCAATCTTCATGTCACACACAGAAATCAGTAATGGATTTTGATGGTTTTGACCTGTTACTCGCTTTATCTACACATTTGATTACAGGACTTGTTGACTGACAGACAGATGCTGTGGAAGTACACCGGCCTTGGACAAATGCCTGGCATTCGCACTGAATCGATAGGAAGCAAACCGGCCTGGACTCAGTGCATGCTTGATTTCTGCTCTGTACCTTAATTGGAATGAGTTATTGACAGGGGGCTTAATTAGTCGCCCCATAGCAGGTCTGCTCAGAGGAATCGTGACGTTTAGAAGTAGGAAGAGATTGGGATTTTGGTGATTTTTCAATCTTTACAAAAAAAAATCACATGAATATCTTGTAATTAATTATTTCACATTTGATAAATTAACTTCCAAACAGCTGTGGATTTATTAACAGTTCACTTATCCCCAGCCTGCCTTTAGCTCTCATCCCCAAAATTGCTTCCTACTGAAGATATAAATCTTCAAAAAAGGGTCAAAGATATATACTTTGCCTATTAGCCTAGTTCCCAAAACAACTGGGCTCTGTTTTTAGCTAAAATTATAAGAGAAAATAGTGCAGGTCTGTTGTCAGACACGGATTTTGTGTGTAACCCTAAATAAACTGCACTGTCTATGTTCATTGCAAAGAAGAAGCAGGTCACCCCGTGCAGAAGTGTGGCTCACTCATGCATGTTCAATATCTTTATGGCACCGAAATAGGAATAAACTATCAGGATTTGGCTACTCAAAATTGTTAGTAGGATCAATTCATTGTTGGTTTTGGTCTTCAAATGGGATTTGTTGACAAAATGAAAAATACAGATAACATTCACAGTACCACGTTGTGTCATTGTTACATGGCAACTCAGTGCGTGTTCAGCTCTACGCAACAATAATGTGATTAAAATTAAATTAAAGCGGACATGATATTTATTATGATTCGCTGGAATTTTCAAAAGCTCTAAATTGATTTTTTTTACTCAAAAAGGAAAACAATGAGAATGTTTTACTTTTACTTCTTGTTTGATATTTGTACTGTAGTGAGGTAAGTGAAAATCAATCGATGTCCGAAGGAGGAGAACGAAATGCACAGCAGTAGTGCTGTATTGTGGTTCATAAACACTATAGAAAACACTGGCATAGTCCATTAAGGCGGTGGTTCTCTTGAGAGTGTTCCATGGGGTCCCTATCAAAAAGGGGAATAATTTTTTTCACTATTATTCCATGACAGAATATATGACTGTTTGGGTCATGGGTTTCATACACTTAAAACATCTAAAAGCCAAAATCCTTTCAGGGCTCACCCCGGGACAAAATCACATCAAATGGGGGTCTGTGGCTTATATTGTGTCAATTTAGGGGTCCTTGATGTGAAATAGTTTGAGAACCACTACTCTAAGTAATAAAGCAATAATTATGAATATTTGCAATGACATTGCAATGGTCACACTTAATCAGTCAGCCTCATCTACCCTGAGATGCACTTTATCTACAGAGAGCAGAGTCAATCAGATAATGCCAATTGTCAAACAGGCATGAAATAAAAAGGCAAAAACATTAAGTGGTGTGGGGAATAAACACACTTTCTTCCTGTCTATCCTTTTATTGTCATTAAGGTGATCTGTCTCTCTCTCTCTCTCTCTCTGTTGCTGGCTTTGTCTGTAGCTCCCTCGCTTTCATGTGCTACCTGCATAATTGCCTTTCCCCTCCTTTGGCCGTAGGAGAAGCGGAGCTCTCCCAACGCTACCGTGGTAATACTGATTGATGGAGTCGATACTTGTGCGGTTCCAGAACATCGAGCATCACCGTACACAGACATGACAAATTTCAGGGAACAAATTATAATGGCCTGATTAATCCTCTCTGGAGAAATATTGTGAATACCTAGAAACTCATGGAGGACATTGAGCAGTACAATGGGACCAGACTCAGGGCGCTTTTATATCCATTGTCTAGCTGTACAGAAACAAGGGGAAGGATGATGAAGAGGAAATTCTTAGCAAAGGCTGCCTAACAATGCGTGAAAGGGAATGATAAATCAGCTAAATTTCAAATGTAGATTTTTGTGACATAATTGGGAATTTATCAGTCTCTAAATCCTTAGAAATTAGTTTCACTACTCTCTTACTGATGAATAGGACCTCACTTTTGTGGAATACAGTCACCTGGTTATCATGACAGTAATTTAGAGTAAAGATGGTGTATTACTGTTAAAAGTATAACATATCAGTTTACGGTCATTATGGATTATGCATTATCAATGACATAGAAACCCATATGTAGAGTAACTTCGTCATCTAACAATTACATTTTTTGTAAAGAAGCTTAAATTAGAAATAACAAAGTGAACAAAATATATTTTTTTATTAACATATCATAACACATACATATGCATATGTTATGTTATGTCAATAACTCAAAACCATTTGAAACCATTTATATACTGTAGAAAAGCATAAACAACATGTGTGAAATAACATATGACTGTTTTATTGTAAATCCAAGTAAATGAACCTACAGTAATTGGGTCCATTAGGTCAAATAATTAGAGAAAAAGACAGAGAGACACTTGTCAAGTGTCCCAGTAAGCTGTGACAGTGAGCCAGTGTGCACAGTCCCAGGACCCTGAAACTCAAGCTTCAGCTATCTAATGTTATTTACCCCAGGGTATTTCATACTGTAACATGTAAAAATATCCTCTGTGAAAAACACCTATTAGTAACTTATGAAACTAGTGATCTGACACCTATATATATCTATGACTATTGCAAGTTCTTTGTGTAGCAGTTAAAAGCACTTACTGTATCTGTGATGGTCAAACTAATTATGACACCTTCATTTAATTATGAAAACAAATGAGACTGCTTGCTTTTTCTTAATTGCTTTACTGAAGAGGATGAATATGTCTTCTTGTTTACATAAAACCTCCACCATCTGTTATTACAAGACACATGCAATGAGCAGTCAGTTATGTGCTTGAGTGCAGTTTCTTTAGATTTGTTTATTACACTTTACCCAATGATGGCAGGCATACATTTCAGGTGAATGTGCCATAACAACAGTAGATTTATGAGGTGTGAATTGATACGTCATCGAACTGTCTCAGCATCTAATGATTTTGAATATCAAGCCTGCCGTCACTGTTCTGCCACCGCTAACAAGCATTTAGGATCAATCAAAACAAATTAACGTTACGCGCAGCTAAAAGGGTCAGCCCAAATGAGATCAGACACGCTTACAGGGACGGCCAACAGAAAATGAACGATTAACGGGACCTCGATCTGTCAATCTACTGGCCAGTGTTTACTAGTGAACTGCTTTCATTAGAATCATTTTAGTCTAAAAGTGGAAATGGCTGCATACGATAATAGTAGTCCTGGCCAGTTAGCAGGAGGAAGGGAGAGGGAGAATGAAAGGTATAGTGTTGAAATTGTTAACCTTATTAATTTAGACCCTGTACTAATTATTACACACAGCTGGTATCAGTGGCCTAAGAGTGAAGAAGAAAAAGAAGCATACACTCACTCAGGCCTTGGAAATCATCATCAAAAAGAAGAATAAGAAAAATTTGTATGCAAAGTAATTAATTTTCTAATCATGAAATCCCTCTGAAACCTTTGAGGCTGGTTTGAACAACCACTCTCTGCTTCTTTACTCATCTCTCTCTCTCTCTTACACTCACACAGGGTTCAATATCATGGCTCAAGTGTTGTAGTATACATTGCAAGCGATGGCGTTGACAGCTCCTTCCCATGAAAGCAGCCACGCATCGCATATATGCCCAGGGAAATCAGCGCTAGGCCAATCAATTTGGACGTTTGTGTGTGTGTGTGTGTGTGTGTGTGTATGTCAGCAGCACAAACCTTTACTGCCGCAGCTGCACGGGGTGCTATGAGCTCATTAAATCAGCAGCTCTAATGATCTCAATCGCCGGCTGATGCAGTCTGACTGACTCGATACTTGCAGAGAGAGTCATGGAAGGTGGGAGAGAGAAGCAGCATTGGAAAGGTCAGTGAGGTGTCGTGGAAGAGAGAGTGCAGTCAATAACAACTTGAGACATGTCAGAAAGTAGGAACTCTCTCACACACTCTCAACACTCTTGCCCATTCACAGCAAAAAAATCTGTAGTAAGCAGAGTAAACACTTTCATCACTCCCCAAAACATGACTCCTGGTCAAACCATACGGAAAAAAAATCACACTTACTGGTTGTCTGTTAAACGTCGATGCCTCCCTTCCGCAGCGCACATCTCTCTGCTTTGATCACATGGCAGAACTGTTTACAGCAGCACTCAGACAACATCCTCTCCCCAGGTGGCCTGCGGTTTGGATGGAGTTATGATTCTGTAGTCAGCCTGATTGATAGCAGTCTGCTTTTGGGCTGCCTGGATCTGTGCAGAGCAGACAAGTGTGAGTAATGAAGGTGAACATGTCCACCATTACTGGGTCACCAAACTCGGCTACACACAAACACACAGACACACTCACTCATACTGCATTAACAACCACAAACATGCAGGGATGTCCACTTTCTTGTGCTTGTCACAACTAAAGAAAGCACGTTACTGCAGCTTACATTTCCTTTGTCTTTGTGATTAAGAACTATGGAGGAGAAAAAAAGGCCGTACTAGATCTGCATGAGAGGCCAATGCGCTGCAAATTCTGCAATTTCAAGAAATACACGCAAATAGACAATGTGTTAGTTCAGTCAGGTAGTGACATGCTAGTATGTGTATTTTGTTAACTTTGAACAGAGCCGGACTAGCGTTTTGGCACCATTCCCAAGCTTTATGCTATACTGTGCTAAGCTAACCGGCTGCTTGCTCCAGCCTCATATTAGTTAAAGTTACAATCCTTTGCTGGTGGTACCAGCATGTGCAGTTTAATACTACAGTAAAACACTCCTTGAGCAGTTACTTCATCAGAAAGACAACAGAAAAGCAAATGGTGTGTCTGTTTACAGTGCAGCCAAACACACTTGTATTGTTTTGATAAAGCTGTCACACAAAATAATGTCTGCTTCTTGTTTCATTAATCTCTTGCAAAGATCTATAAAATTGTCCGCTGATGAAAGAATGCTGAAAATGACTGCTGTCCTGTTTGGTCAACGCTCACCTTTGTAACAAACACATAGCATTTTGTGCAACTGCTTTACAATAAATCCACCCTGTGTTTCACCAGTTGAACGCTTTTCATGTGAAGCAGCGGCAGGAACTGTTCACTCTGCATTTGCACTAATAAACATAATGCTGCATCGTTTCCCATGGATCGCTCGTGCATGTGAAGGCAATTTGAGTGCAGCTCACGAATGGCGGACTCAGCCACTAACAATGAAAAAAAAACTATATAGAAAAGGTCACTATTTAATGTAAATATATTAAATGGCTGACAAAAATGCAGACCAAAAATATTATTAAAATAGTATTTAAGGATCATAACTTTAACGCACAGCTATGAGAATGGCATTGATCTTTTCTTAACCCTTGGCAACAAAGTGAATAAGCCCAAAAAGGAATTCCTTTAAAATAGCACACTGACACATTATCTACAAAATATTTTAATATATAAATAAACATGTATGTTTTTTTAATGGGAAAAATATATTGTGTCTATGGTTTAAACTACAGTGAATTCAGTTTGAGGTGTTAAACCCAGAATATTGACCAATGTCCTGTGAAAGGCTGAGGGGCCGTGGCGGCAGCGGTGGGACTTGTTTGGAACAAACAAAGGCGAAATGTAGCTCAGTCCTCATAAAGTCACAAGAAATGGGTCTGTGAAGGTTTATGAAGGTCACAGCACATTCTGGCCGCTGAGAAATCAATTTCCTTTTGAGCTAAAGCGTCCCTTGTGTTTTATTGACCCATATCTTTGGAGTTGCCAACCCCATTCCCTGGTCACCCAAAGTGCCTTAGTGCCAAAAATGGAGAGCAGCAATGTGTTTGAATGAGGCACACTCTACACAACCATACCTGTTCACGTGTGTGGTGGAATTGGATTACCCTGTTTTGCTATCTGTGTCTGCGTACACTTTGCATATGCTCAGAGTATGAGCTGCATGCTTGAGTATTCAGTTTGTAGATAAGTTTTTTTCCTTTTCAGTGTGGATGCTTGTGAGAGTATATGTATATATGTGTGTGTGTGTGTGTGTGTGTGTGTGTGTGTGTGTGTG
>JAPMOB010211266.1:0-22320 GCA_029875015.1 Lepomis gibbosus | reverse complement strand
TGTGTGTGTGTGTGTGTGTGTGTGTGTGTGTGTGTGTGTGTGTGTGTGTGTGTGTGTGTGTGTGTGTGTGTGTGTGGGGCTGTGGGTGCGTGTTCAGGTTGCCGTGATGTGAAGGCAGTAGTGCCCTCTAGGCGGAAACCAAAACCTCCCCCCACCTCTGCAGAGAGCAAATGGTTTTAATGTGGTCGACGAAGAGAGAGGCAATGCACAGATGAAAAGTAAAAACACTCTTTTGTTTTTTTCACTTCTATGCATGACCTTAAAAGACCCCAACCCGCTCACATATGTTTCAGACACACAGGGGGGGGGGGCTGGCTGACCCCAACTCCTTATGTATAGTGTGGTTAAAAAAAAGAAAGTTCAGAAAAAGATGGTTGAAGATGTTGTTTTATTTCAGTAAATGGTCCAGATGACCAGTGGGATGCATCTTTCGCATTAGTGTATTTAGTACAAGGGAATGTATACTTTAAAACCCCTATTTTTACATCCACCAGACAGACAAAGTGCTGCAGAAGTGGAAGGAGAAGGAATTTATAGAGGGGTGGGGGTTATCCTGCTGGTTGTGTACTAGTGTTAGTGGGAGGGAAGGAGCCTAGTGGTGCTAGGGGTCAAAGGTCAGCTGCTTGCACTCAACAGCTGTCCTAAAAGCAGCAAAGATAAGGACTGAAAGCATCCTGTGTGTGTATGTGTGTGTATGTGTGTGTGTGTGTGTGTGTATGTGTATGTGACTAATACCAGCCACTGGGCAAATAGATACAGTAAAGCTTGACCAACTGGAATCCTATGGCTCCACCTTCCACGTCCAACAGGCTGAACACTTCTCAAAGTTCGACTTAAAGCCTGAGAAAACGAGTAGATTACCCCCACCAATGGAGGGAGGAGGGAGGTCAAGGCTTGACCGGTAGGCCAGGTCATTCATCAACCACTAATGGCCAGAGCTTTATGCTGTCATGATGAATGACCTTTGTTCAAGAGGGAAACGCTGCAAAGCTTTACCACGAGACAATGGCATCAGGAAAGGCATCAATTCTTCACATGTCAATCGTGTACTGAAGGAAGCAGCCGGTTTGTGTGTGCGTGTGTGTGTGTTTGAGATGAGCACTGTCTTAAAAAGTTTGTGTATCAGCTCAGGGCGATTGCTTATCTCAAGCTAACAGGACAAGCAGAGGCAAAGTGCAGGCCAGCAGCTTCTAGTGAGGGGACAGGTGGTGACAAGGTCTTGTTAAAGCATGTTTTGGCTAGTTGGATATTCACTCTGACCACACCCCATGCTTCACCACTCCAACCTCCTGTCCCATCTTGTAATTGTATTGGACGTCCTTCACCAACCGAAGTCTGTCAAATCAATATGTCTTTAGGCCAGTAATGGGGAATAGCGATGATACATGTTGCAAAGCTACTAGTTATACTACATTGCCCATCAATAGTCAGCAAATGTAGCTAGTCTCAAAATCCTGTGTTTTAAGTTAACAGAAAGCTTAAAAATAAGCTCACAAATGATTTCAATGGTAGAAGAAAACTCAATTTATCAGTTTTGTAATAAATGCATAACAAAGTAAATTTATTATTATATTATGGCAGTAGATGTTTTGATTCTTGATACTGTCTTGTAGAATGGCTCACCACTTTCATTAGTCGTATTCTAATTAAATGACGAGTAGCTTGTAGTTTTACAAGCTACAGTTTCAAAGTAGCTTCCACTATGTTACAATAGGCAGGACCATCTCACTTTTGTTTAGACTGTACACTGAGAAAAAATTATATTTATTTAGTTGTTTTTACTACTGGCCATGTACAGTTTGGAGGAACTGGTTGGAGTGGTTTTTCTAGTAGTTTGAGTTGTCTTTAACACTAGACCGTACTTGACTAGACAAATGTCACCTTTACAAACTGCAAACTGCAGGGTCAAACTACGAAGCTGCCTGCCTTTTGTATTTGGAACTGAACTCTGGCAGCAGAGCTATGCAGAAAGGAGATACGTTTCTGATGAAGTTGTTCAGACAAATGTTTGTTAAACGAGACGTTTCACTAATGAGTAAAACATTTTTTACAATGTCTAGAACTTGCTTTGAAGAAGAATTCTAGTTTTTTTTACAAGTTAAGTCATGGTTTGATGGTTTTGGCCATCATCATTAAGTCACTGCTGAGATCTGGAAACACAGTGACATCACTACAACAAAGTCTGAGTGGGCAAGAAGCACGAGAAGTCAGACAGGTTATAAATAAATGTACAGTTTAGCCAGATTATATTATTAACACTATTTGGAGGTAAAACTGCAAGTGAGCACCTACATTGTTATATATCATTT
This sequence comes from Lepomis gibbosus, assembly GCA_029875015.1. Lineage (NCBI taxonomy): Eukaryota > Metazoa > Chordata > Actinopteri > Centrarchiformes > Centrarchidae > Lepomis > Lepomis gibbosus. The sequence continues at coordinate 20,011 of JAPMOB010211266.1, read as the reverse complement.
ATAATAATTAATGTTAATAATAATTCCTCATTACATTGGAATACTGTGGTAAGCATGGTAGACTCGAAGTTGAAGCAGAAAAATGGCCTGTAAATGGTAATGAATGCTTGACAGACCGTTTGGGCTATTCATTTTACCAATCACCATTTTATTCAAGGGATGTTCCCAGATCTTAGCAATTTATTTGGCGAGCTTATTTGAGATGTAGTCAAAAGCTCTGGGGGGAAAAGGTAGTTAAACCTATTTGTAAGAATAATATGTAATCACTGATGTGTGTTCCTAAGGTTAATAATGAACCTCCATGCTCAAGAACCAATATCTAACAAACCAGAATTACCCTTTAATCGCAGCCAAAACTCTTTTCTGGCATCAATTTGTGTTTTGCAACTCAGTAAAAACTTGATTTGTTTTCAATAAATGATGAAAAGTATACTCTGCTGCATATAGTGTCAGACTCCCTCCCAGTTCCTTTATGAGCTGCCCAGTGAACTCTAGTAAACTCAATGATGTACAAACTACCCGTGCTAAGAATAAAACAGGCTCATGTGAGTGATTCCTATCAAACAGAGGTGGAAACAGCTCCTCTTCCTCCATGCTACTATCACTTCCACATTTTTAGGGTCTGTGGTCATTTCACCAGATGCTGAATAAGTTCTAATACCGCATGTCTGTGTTATTGTTGCAGGAAGTAGCTGCTTACACACACACTTACACACGTGTGCAACCACACACACTCCTAGACCTTTTTCAGTCCAGCCTGCTTTATTATTGTAAACGATACAAAAAGGAATTGATTACAAAGGAGGATTAATTCAGCACAGTCCCCAAAAAGGCTGTAAAAACAAATGGCCCAGCGTGGCCATGTGGATCTAGCCACCTTATCATTTTATTAAAATGACGCCGGATGCATTTTTCTCTCTGTGATCACAGAGTGGGCGTTGCGTTTGACTGAGCAGGGCTTTTGGCGGGGAGTCCACCTCTCTGATGTGTTTTAATAAACACAACCTTGATTGTTCCCTGGTGTTATTTTGAAGCGTGGAAATGAGCCTTCTTTTCAATAGTCTCTGCTGGACTCATTCCTGTTGGCAACATCACTGTCCTCCAAACAAAGTCAGCACTGTGACTGGCACTGGCCATGTCAGACAAAACACGCCATTTTTAATTAGCTTTGTTAAAAAATAGAGGCTGGTGGGGGAAATGGAACATAAAGACCATGCCTTACCACCGTAATTGGTTCATTCAGAATCATGTGCAAAGAACCTGGCCTACCTGAACTGAAGAAAAGTTGTGTCTTAAACTTTTCTGTCATGTCCCTCCTGTGGAAGCTGAAAAGCATGCATGATCCTTATGTAAACTGAATACATTTTTTGTATAAATATATTGGAAAGCCTACAAAGAAAAAGGTGCAAAGTTTAATTTAATTGAAAAAACATTTTTTAACACAAAGCTCTCATATATATTAGTTGACTGATGTGTTTGGTAGATGAGCATCACAATTTTTTTCCTCCTGCCCATCTTGTGCCTTATATGACATTTCACCGTCTGAATACATTTCAGACGGTGAATACATAAGATCACTCTTCATTGGTTTCTACAAAATACAAGTGGGTGCAAATAACATGTAGTTCGATTTTAGATTGTTGGGTACAACATTATGCTTAATACTGTAGTATGTAGAGCACCAGTATAAGCCTGGAGTTAAATATATGTAAAAACACTCACAATTTAAATCACTTTGCAATTTCTCATATCATTTGGCCCTACTTGTATCATAACTTTGAAGTGCTAAAGCACATAAAAGAAGGCTCCTGGTATAGAAATCCAGACAGTCTTCATATTGCCGTACAGTGCTGTTCTTGCCTAAAGCCACTCACTGGTATCACTTGTAGGCGGACAGAGGATTCTGTTCCTACACCGCTGAGATGAATATCAAGACAGGTGCCGCAACTGCACTGTATATTTCCCCTTGCTAACGCTTCCCTCCCTCGCTCATCATTCCTCTGTCACCTCACTGAAAGGTTGGTGTCTTTCTCTCTGAGGGTGTTTGTTCAGATGTCGGCAGCCAGGACACTGTGGCATGCCTGGGGCTTGCCAATGAGATTAGACGGTGACAGTGACACGGTGGCGCGGCCAAATGATCTCCAAAACCGCAGGCGGGGGCTGGAAAAGGGATGTTCTCAGCCGTACACATGAGTCACTGAGGCCCTGTTTGCTCTCATGAGCTGCTGTTCTGCTCTCATGTTTGTTTTTGGAGAAATCAGTGGCTTGCATGTTTTAAATAGAGACGGTGAGATGTAAAGAGCTGACCACATTAGTTCCATATTTTGGGAAATACACCTGTCATCAAATTAGAGGTTATAGGAGAATAACAAGTATGTACCACTTTTCATATACACAAACTGACAGATAATGATGTAAAAATGGTTGGGAAGCTGTGTCTAGCTTAAAATTATCCGGTCATCTGCATCAAAGAAGCCAAAGGTGGATTTATTGGCTCCCGTAGCATAAAGCCACAACTTGCCTTTTTGCAGCTGGGTTGTCACTGTTTGCTTTCTCTTGTTGTGAAAACTATAGAGAATATTTCCAGATACTCTGTCTGACCATTCTGTTATTGGATAACATTTACCTTTAGACCACACTGCTAAATTTGGCATTGCCACATGTTTTGAATGTAGCCAGATGTGGTAAGACTGATGATGCAAATGAGCATAGCCGCAAATTAATTAGGTGACTTAAACTGCCGCTTGATCGAGGTTGCATTCACTTGATGCTGGGCTAAGACATATTTGTAAAACAATGGAGAACATAAGAAAGTATCAGATTTCTTCTAATAAACTATACAGCAAGTACATGATTTTGATTGCTTGCTTAGTCATTATGCACTGAGCCATATCTTCTGCACTGCTACCCGCCTTTAATTACAAATTAAAGCAGAAAACAACAGAGAAACAGCAGCAATGTCAGACAAATCATGCAAAAATAATAATACTGTTAATACTGCATGAATAATACGGCATTGCTGGCCTTTTGGCTTGTGGTGTGTTTTCATTGCACTGAATGGATAGCTAGTGCCTGCTGTTACATACTTGCATCATTATATTGCAGATGATGATAAAAAGGGCCACAGATGTTGAATATCTTTTGTGCCTTTCTGAGATATTATTATATTACAGATTATATTAAATCATAGACACAGTTGATACTACTGCAGTAGTCCCTCAGCATCATCAGTGGCTAGTTGTATACATTTTAAATCCCACTCCAATTATTGTTGTTTGTAGTCCTACATAGGAATGACCTCACAATCATTTAAGTCAAACATGAGATTTTTAGTAATGCCATTTTACTATAATTTGGACAATGCAAAACATTGGCATGGGATACTAAATATGGACAAACCTTAAATTACTTACACCTCAAAAAGTGATGACGATGGTGACAGGGAAAAGGTTAGACTACAAACATATTAGAAATCATCTTCAGGGGATTATAATAATCAAAAGCAAATTTGTAAAATTTGTATCATTCTCTGTTAATATTTACACATCATTTTGTGACAATCTGGCTAGTAGTTGCTGAGATATCTTGCTCTGGACAAAAGTGTGGGACAGTTGATCAAAAAGACAGACTGTCCAACAAATATATTCACGCAGTCAGAAAGAGCACGTGAGGAACCTGAGCATTAGCGCTTTAGATTTGAAAAAGCAAGCTTTGCCATCGCATGACAAAGCTGGTGAAGGTGTCCATTTGGTTGAGAAAAAGCAGCATATTCAATGCTAAGTGTCAAAAACTGTAATTTCACTATGATGCTTTATAGTGATGTGTACTCCCTTCAGCAAGAATGACTTTCTGCAAGGTCATCAGCACACACACTGAAGAGCCCTATTCACAACATTCAAAACAGCTTCTGACATTTTCATTTGTATAGTAACATATGAAGGATGGTTTTCTTTTTTGAAGCCATGAGTGGAGAACTTGATGTTAGTGCTCCATATAACCCGACTCTTGGATAAACATTAAATTAAACATTGAAGTGTAAGTGTTTTTTTTCCCCCACTCTACCCGATCATCATGAGTGCAGTGCTTCGCATTCAAAGAAATTTCAGTACCTTATCTTTTTAGAACAATTACAAAACACTCCTTAAAGATAGAGATATGAATTCAAGCTGTGAATCACGTCCAAACAGAGAGAAAATAAATGGTGACATATTTTCAATAGCAACAGACCAGTGTCATTGCTTTCTCTGTTTTCTAAAGTGCTTGAAAAGTGGTTTCAACAAAAATGTGATAACTTTATAGAAAATATGAAACTGATAAGTGAGAATCAGTATAGATTTAGAACAAATAGAGCTACAACTTTAGCATTAAGTTAATGGAATAAATCACAGAAGCCATAGAAAGAATGCAAATTTAAAAATGCATTCAATAATATACCATTGAATCAGAGTTTAAGAAAGCTAAATGTGGACTACGACAAGGGTCGTTATTGTTCCCAAAATATTAATGAGATCTGTAAATTGTCCAAAATATTGCAGTTTCTTCTGTTTGCAGATGATAAATCATAACCTTCTAATTAAACCAAACACATAACAATGGGACATTATGAACTTACTCAGTAACACAGTAACAATTATTTTAAGATGGCTATGTGAATATAATTACATTTTTAGTGATCTGTGAAAAAAGGGAAAGCCATCTGTATTTATATTATTTTATTACTAAGAAAAGGGCAGGTAACATAAACTAAACTAAATGGACTGTACTACTACTACTGCCTGTGGTACTGTATCATCTACAGTATTTACAACCTATGATTAATAAAATAGCCACTTGGAATACATGTGAGAAGAACGGCGACGCTGTGCAGTTCTGTCACTATTGGCAAATGTTGTCAGCTGCTAATGACATGATTAATATAAAATGAAAAGTTAATTCACACTCACACTTCCTAAGAACACCAAGTGGGCACTTTATGTACCGTACGCGCTCATGTTTTGGGACATATCAGAATGATCATGAGCCACAAACAACTCCAGCTTGTATGCCCAAAATCGGTTAATGGACTGATCATATTGTAATCATACACAGTTTGATTCCAAACTTCACAGAATAAATAGTTTTTATAAACTTTTCACACACCTCAACGCATGCAATCCCAGACATTATCTCATCTACTCTGCCAAGTGAAGCTGCCGATTCCCTATTTTTTTTTCAACATAAATAATCTTGGAATGATTCTCGTCGGTGTAGAAAAGGCTCTGTAATATAAAAAAAAATTTAAATGAAGGCAACCATCCGCACCGTCAATTCTAAGGAAACGCAGGGAAACATTAACCATTTTTGATAGAAAATTAAAAAATTATTTCACAAAAATCACTATTGCAGAAATAAACCAATGCCGCATTTAAAGCTAGTGCTGGAACAATTAGTGCAACTGGCAGTAAACAGACAGGTAATCATCATTTTTGACAACCAATATCTCATTTAAGACATTTATCAGGTGCATACACACACACACACACACACACACACAGGTTTCAGCTCCTCAAATGTGAAGATTTCCTGTCTTTTTATGTGTCATTTTAAAGTGAATTTTGGTTAAACAAAAGAAGCTATGTGGAGAGTCCTCAGGAAATTGTGATGGGCATATTTTGCTATTTTCTAGATTAAATGATTCTTTGAAAAATTGATTGGTAGCACTCTTAATTGGCAGTACTCCAGCAATTCAGCATTGCGCATCCATAAAGGGAAAGAGACAGATTGAAAAAACAAAAGATCAAATTCCAAGCATACTGACTTTTAGTTGCTTTATGGGTCAAGCTCCAAAAACACTGAATCCTACATTTTCATTTAATGCAGTCAATAGCATCATCTTCATCATGATTCAAACTCCACACTCAACAGTCTGTAATGCTGGCTTTCTATTTAAATCTGTCATCTCAGATCCTGAGCCGAGATAACCCTGAGAGCCCTCCAGTATCATCTCCAGTTCAAAGCTAGGGAACACTGGACAAGCAACCAGAATGTGTTTCCTGTCCAAGGCCATGTGAAAAAAAACTCAACTTGGGACTCATTCGTGATGGTAAACCTACTCAGAGTCAAGAACTCAACTTCAACTTCCGAAGAGTCACCTCACATCATCATAGGTTGATCAACAGTTCAACCTGAGATGAAGGATGGGTCAGCTTGCTACATAGCAAGAAGAACAATTCACACAGCACTTCAAATTATTACACACAAGCAAGAAAAAAAGATGTCCACGTCAGCAGCGAATGGAGATTTGAAGTGCATGGTCATGGGATTATAGCTGGCACAACATGTCCAGGATGTTTACTATATAATAACAGTGCAGAGCTCCATCACTTTATTGTTGCTACAAGAGGATAAAGTTCATTCTCTCTTATTGTGGCTGTAATTCTTGATAGCTATGCACACATCTGTCAGCGGCCACATTTCCATGGAGGATTATCTGACTGGCCGGCAGACACACTGCTGCTACTGTAGTCGGGTTTATTTAAAGGAGAAAGTAGAAATTTGTCCTATGATGGATTTTTTGGCAGCATGCAAACGTGGCAACAGAAGTACGAGACATACATATTTTGGAGAGAGCAGGTAGAGTCGATGAGTCTCAGTGGGCACATGCTGTCCTAGAAAAGCAAAGAGATGTTGAATGTTTCAGGGAGAAAGATAACACTAGCTGGGGATGTCACAACATGGCTGAACTCGTCTTCCCTCAAGTGTGTCTGCAGTTTGGGCAAATTTAGTTTCTCAATCATTAGGCTGAATACATATATGTCAAGGATGAAGGTTGCTTTGTGATTACAACTACATAAGATGTCTGAAATACTTAGAATGACAGATTCTAACATTGAATAGTCGTGGCATTAAAGGGGAATTTAGCTATTCTTTAGTTTTTATTCATTAATTCAGGATGCATGCGTATGTCTCTGTGCACAGTTTGACAATATTGGAACAGTTACCTTGGCTCAATCAAAGCCTACAAGAGTAGAGAAGTATCAGCTCCTTTTAAAAGAAGAGAGATAACTTGAACTCTTCTGAAAGCATCTGCTACTATATCTTTAAAGAGCTGCTGAGCCTCAAAGAATTTCATCAGTCTTTGTTTCAGTGGAGATTTTTATTTCACATTAAATCCTGAACATTGGATCACACCTAATCTGACATTATACCAATGAACTACCAAAGTTCTTGGGTTGCAGTACAATAATCTGGATCCATTGCTCCTTTGTGTATCATTTGCATTGTCAGTGCAATGTGCTGCTCATGTAGGTGTTAAATGCAAAAAATTTCTTCAGCTTTCGTTGTTAAACCTTCAGCCAATTGAGTTGTTGTTATAATATTGATATAGCTGGTGGCAACAACATAAATACAAGTCAAGGCTGTAACCAGGGTTTAGGAAATGCTGAAGTCACACAAACCCACTACACTGATTTGTTTTTGAGAAGCCAACATAATAACCTTTAAAAAAGTAAAAGTTTTACATTTTTTTCCACTTTTCTGTAAAGGTTATCTTGATCACACTATGAAAGTGAATCATCAATATTTTAACCTTATTCACTAATATGCAAGAAAGACACACTGGATATAAATGATAAACCAATTTAGCATCTTAATACAGAGTAAGAATCCCCTAAAATATAATTACCTGCATCCAGAAATATTTTAGACCCTGATGTAAATAGCTGACGGCCCATGTATGAACACAGAGATGATGACACAAGAGACAGAAATATCATGCAGAAAATAAGATCCGTTTGAGAAGCAATTAGTCCAAGTATGAATGGATGAATGAAAATAAAGTGAAGCAGTATGTACAACATACTGTAAATTGTTCTCTTCTATTCCTGTATGTTTTAACTAGCATCTTTAAGAGTTCTTTGAATTAATTAAAAAAAACAGTAAACAAGGTATTTTTGGACGAGAATCCCTGCCAATAAAAACATTACCAGTCTTTTCCATGGCTGCTAATGTATTTCTGAAGACTGCGTGTGCAATGACAGTTTTTGTAAGATTCACATGACATTAAAAAGGAGACCGAAACTCCCATGGTCTGCTCTTAGCACAACAACAGGGAGAGTAATGTTTGAGATTAAAATATGAAATGAAGGACTGGAATCCGGTGAATTAACTGCTAGAAGCTCCTCTTTGTTGAAGCACTTTCCAAATCCAAATCTGAAGACAATGACAACAAATGATGGACATTTGTTGTCATTGTCTGTGTTACATGACCGATTGTATATCATGCTCTAGGCTAAAATTGCACAACAGTTACTGCCACTAGTGCAACAGTCAACTCGGTGCCCAAATAACCTCTTTTATAGTATTGATAAGGTCAATCTGGGACAGAGAGGAGTGATATTAAAGTCTTAAGAAAGATATGTAACTTTAGATGCATGCAAGGCTGTTGAAACAACTAGCATCGCTATAGTGGAACTTTATCTGAGATTATCGTATCAAACAATACATATGCTGTGTTTTTACCCATTCTGTAAAAACGCCCTAATGAAGGCCCTATGCACTCATTGTTTCAATACAGAGCAGACTCTCCCTCAGTATGTATTGTTGAGGTTTTTTTTCACAAATGTACATTTTTTGAACCCTTCAGATGTATATTAAATAACATGTTTACAATTTGATTTTGAAATGTGAAAAAATGGCTCCAATAATCATTTTTCTTTCCTCCTATACCAGCTTATGGTCTCCCGTGTAGATGCATTTCACTGATGGTGATTCAGTAAGTCTAAAAAATATAAAGCAATGGAAAATTGAATTGTGTCTTCTTAGACACGACAATCAAACATAGGGAAAACTTCAGTGTTCTCTGTTATATTTACATTTTATTCTCACATCATCATTGAAATAACCATGAATAAACAGGTTATGGCTTTTTGTTCTACTGTATTCCACCATTTCAGTACATTTGTAGACACATCACATTTATTTGTGCAATCATACTCAGAAATTCAGGAAAACCAGCTGCTGAAATTAAAATGAAAAAACACGGATATCAGGATGCTTATCTGTATGTTTCAATACTTTTTCTCATACTGTAAAGTACTTTTGGCATCTGGCAATGGCGTTTGGTCTGTGTGTAGTTAATCTGACCTGACATACTGAGGGAGAAGCTTTGGTCTGGGCGTTTACCTGAAAAAAGGGCGTCATATTCCCTCTCTGGTTATCCACTCAATTTATAAAACTGGACATTACATGAAAAAGAAACACACATTCCCCACACCAATAAAAGGAGCAATAACTAAAATGTTGCGTGAATACATTATATAGACACATGCATCCACAAACAACCAGACAGCCACAGTTTGCAGAGACATTATTATGAGACAGAACACAGATAACAGTCCAACACCTTCCCAACAATGCTTCCTCTGGCCCAATAAAATCATAAAACGCCTCACAGGCTGCTTCCCTCTTTTTCAGTGTCTCTTTGAACTCGGGTGACACTAAATGCAGCCGAGGAGACGGCAGACATGACAGTGTGAACAGCAACAGTCTGGTGCTAGACACGACTTTACACCCGTACTGCAATTCACAGTTCAAAGTGCAAGCCTAAAAGAAAATATTTTAGAATGATGGGAAGGATTACCGATACGTGTGCCGAATACAAAAGGACGATTTGGCACTTTATCGTGCCTGACGGGGTTAGCAACAAAATGGCGGTGGATGGCATGTGTGGGAAGGTCTCGCCAAGGCGCGAGGTACATAGTGAGTACTTGTCAGTCTTCTTACAGGAATAAAAGCGAAACCAATGCCATCACTGAATGGCGCAGAATCGAAAGCGTGGCAAGAAAAGGGAGGGTGATGTTTTCAAAACAAGCTTAAATAGATGCACATTTCCAGTAACACAAAGAAATAAATGAAGCCCTTTGAAGAGAAGAGCTGTGTTTTACCAAAAGATGGGGCAGAGAAACCAGCAATTTTGCGATTCTTCTTTTGAAGGTTTTCTTCTGTTTGGGGTGGAGTGTTGGGGGGTTTGTGGCGCACTGGCAGCTGAGGCAATCTGGGTCTCAAGCACATCTAAGGTTGGGCAATTAGTTCCAGTGCCACTATTAATGTGCTGAAGGGGCGCGCTCTGCGGGGGGTTGAGGGCTCGGCTCAAAGGGCCTCGGTCCTTGCTGGGAGGAGGGGGGTGAATATGGCCAACAAAGGTGGGGGTCAGGACCTCAGGGCCATGTGAAAGCTGTACCATGCCCACTGACCTCTGAGTGCTTGTACAGGCCGGGCCGCCATAATGCCGGCCAACAAACAGAGACCGGCCATAACGGTTTTTACCGTCCATAACAAAGACAATGTTAGCCATAATACGCAAAGAGAAAAAGAGTGTCAAAAATGAAGTTATCTGACAAACTGAGGCTAGGTTCATATTAATAATGGCCTTAATGAAGTATTTAATAAAGGCCTCATTAATGGACCAGTTAATGAGGCTCCTTCCAGACCACAGTTAAATAAAAAAACAGCTTGGAAAACATGACCAGACTTTTAGTCTTATTTGGATATTTGCCTCATTTTGTTAAATAACTATTTTACACATCAGGTATTCATTTAAAAGCTCTTTTGCATGACAACATATTCTTCACAATTGAATACGTGGGGATGAACCTTAAAGAGTTGCTAATACACCTAAAAATGTATTATTGTGGATTTAAGATGAGAGTTAAAGTGATAAAAACTGTTTAAGAGCATGACATTTTGGGGATTACACTTTTCTGTAAAATATTTCTTTTATTGAAAATGGCAGACAAAACAGCTCAGATCAGTCACTCACACAGTAAAATTATATTGATTTGATTGGCAAATGATTATTGTTCATATGACATCGTCACATTATTAGGAGCATCTTACATATACACTGTAAGGTTAATCACAAATCAGCCAATTAACTTCCCCATCTTCAAAAGAATGCTCCTTGCTGTCTGCAAGTGTTTGTTATTTTCACTGTTGATTTATCTTCTGATAATAATTGAGTGATTCATCATTTAGTCTATAGGAAGCCCATGATATACCCACCTAAAATGAAAATCACGTGAAAAAAACAAGCAAATCCTCCCATTTGAGAAGCTAGAACCATATAATTCTTGGCTTTTTACTTGATAAATTACTTAATATGTTGGTTAATTATCAAATTTTCTATTGATTGACTAACCAGTCAACCAGTTAGGGTAGTCAATCAAGATTCTGCTTGGTCAAGAAAATGTTTAAATTGAACTCCCATGTTTATGACCTATACATTGCTGAGAACATTGGTCCAAGACAGAGACAAATCAAATGCTGCAATGCATTTCTCCTTTGTAAGGCCTTCCTCTAGCCTACATTGTACCTTGACACCCACATGCAGCCCACATCTCTCTCTTGGGCTTTTGATCTTCTCCATAATATGTCAAGGGTATTTAGAGGACAGAAAGCAAGACATAAGCAGAGAAAATGTAATGCCAGCAAGCCCCTTTTTGCACTGCAGCTGTGCTCTCTGATCCAATATATTTTCATTTGTTGCATGTTTTTTCTCTCTCTTTCGAATGGAAAAAATGTCAGCAGGACTTTTGGCGGCCGACTCATTTCTTATGCGAGCCGCCACAGTTGCTTTTACGGACGGATGAATGAGGACAGTAGCTGTTGACTAATAACTGCTGCACAGCTCTGCTTGTGGTTGAAACATGGCTTTTTGGGGGCCAATCGGGATGTTAACCAACTCCCTTTTGTAGGATTGATTAGAATAAATGATCCCTTTATCAACAACAAATAAACAATGAAGAGATAGGAGGTTAGAGCAACATTATGCAGTACTTTTATCTTAAAATAACAGCTTAAAAAATCATTTGATGCTACACTGACTTGAAATAGGGCTCTAGCTACTGCACTATGTTGTAATGGTATTACGGTTTATGGCACCAACACGACTCTTCAGCAAGCAAACATTAAGAAGCAGCAAAAAGTATTTAATGTACAATGTTCGAAGTTCTTTGGAAGAAGCTAGCTCGTTACTATCAGTATGGATTTCATGGCAGAGGTTGCGAAGGGACCGAAGAAGACGTCAGAGGAAGCAAGGAAGAGAAAAAGACAGAGTGACAACAGGCGACAAGAGTAAATATCAGATTGGCTTTTAGTCATTGATGTGAACTAAATGAGTTGAAAGAATGCAGGACAGATGCCTTCTGCTGGCCTTCTTGCTGTTGGACTAGTCGGAATAAACTTACTAGCTGTCTTGCTAAGTTGCTGCACTTGATTGATGTTTGGTGGTGTTACAAGACAACACACTCGGACACTACCTTAAGTGCTCTTGCGGCAGTCTAGCTCGGTTGCAAATATTCATAATATACCATCAACTTTCAAATCTCTTATAACATGGCAGAAAAAAAATGTCAGTCATAGTAGGTCATGGTTTCTATCCAACCTGTAAATACTCAAGTGTTTTCTTGAAGAATTTGGATATCCAGTTAAAACTTTGGTCAACTTGTACTTTATGCTTATTTATTAAACGTAAAAGTAATCATTTTGCAAGCAAAAATGGCACCTGTCAGTACTATATACATGTATGTGGGATCAGTATTTTTAATGTTGTAGCTGCAGTTGTAGTTAAAGTATAGTTTTAAATATTTTACATAGTGTTGGGTAGTTTTGTGAATAACACTGCATCATATTTTATCAGCTGATCATAATAAAGCACATTTCCGAAAAGTACTCAAGAAAAGTATAAGTACATCAAAACTGCACTAATGTAAATGTACTTAGTTATGTTCCACCATAGTCTACATCTCTGAACAAAAGGTCAGAACAAGTCCATTCTTTCCTGCTCTTTCTACCTTTTGGAAAAGGCCTGAGACGACAAACCGTTGCCTTTGTCTTTGTCTCCTGATTGGTCATTGGTGGCGGCTTCAGCCAGATTCAAACCCTCTTATTCTGCGGCTTGGCAGGTTTGGCTGAAGCGCTGACCACTAGGACTTTGACAGGATCCTTTGTGTTCTCTCAGGACAATAGGGGTGAGAGGTGGGGGGTCAAACCAAACTCTTACACACCCCCACCACACCCCGCTTCATCTGTAAAGTTTTTGCCCGCTAACCTTTAACCTCTCCTGTCGTTGTCCAAGTAAAAATAATAAAATCTGTTCCGGCAAATGAATGCCAGAGAAACTGCTGTCCTTATTGTACGTCTTTATTGCTTTTTTCCCTCCGTCCTCTCCTCCTAATATAGAAGGTTGAAACTAAGATTATGGCAAGATTATGCTTGAGTCTTCTGGCAGATGGTACTGGTTCTCTTTCTCATGCTGGCCCTTGGCAACTACCCATTTCTTAATGAAAGGCAACAAACAAGAATTGGGTTGGTAATGGATCGTGTGGGATTAAGCTTAATAAATGTACTTGACAGAAACTGCTTCAGTGTAGAGGTGAAAGATGTTTCTGCTTTGAGACCATTTGGGTTTGGAATTTGTCAGAAAATAGGGATTATTAAGGAGTAATGAATGTCACGTGAGACTGAAAGTGACCTAACTGAAAGAGTGATGACAGCAAGTTGTTCTGAACATTTTATTTCTTTTAGTGTGTAAGTTTAGGTTCCTTTAGCTTCTATAGTGGGTCAAGTTATGTATTGTGCTTATGTAGGTCACCAAGTCACTTCAGGACAATTGAAGCAGGCATGCAGCCATTTGTGATGGTGTTGAGTTTTCACTTTTCTGAGCAACACCTTGGCAAAAACACCTAAAAAACACACCTGTTGTCATCCTTATTCAGACAAGATCTACAGAGTGAAAGTGGTTTGCAGTGTTTCTTCTTCCATAAATAAAATGAAAAAATGCAGAAATACAATTTGCTGTGAGAGACTTGGGACTCACAATATCTGATCACTTTGGAGAATAATCAATACATCCAAAAATTGTTCCTTAGCTCATGTGTCATAACGCAAAATAAAATCAAAGCGGAAAATTCACAACATTTGAGTTCCATCAGTATTAATGTTTGTATCTAGCTATTCAATTTTCTATACATCCAATCCACATACAGCCTTCAAACCCAATACGCCTGTATACGTCATTATTTTTTCAAACCGAAACAAAGACTTGACATGCTGTAGTTTTCCAATTGCAAGAGCAGCAATTTTAAGTAAAACTATTTTGCCAGAAAAACTTGCAAACCCTGCAACTCCAGCAAATTAAAATCACCCATGAAGCTAAGTTACTGTGCTGATAGCTGCGTTTTAGTACCAATACTAAATGCTCAATAATTTTTCAATGCTTTGATACTTTTTCAAATATAAACATTTTTAAAATAAATTTATCAAAAGAAGGGTACATTATCAACCAGTAAATGTGCTGCACAAGAACTTTGCATGAATAAAAAAGTCCTTAGTTCTAATAGGCAAAATTCTGGTTTACTTCAGAACTTTTCATTCAAATTATAAGTAAACAAGCTTATAAATTTGACGAGACTATCAAGACATTTTGGTGTTAAGAATGCACTTTGGTCGATACCAATAAGGAAACATTGAGGTTTGATACCAAACTCCAGTCAGCTTGAGCTAATTAATGTCATTAATATAGGTTGGTCTATTAAAAAACTAGTTAATTTTAAGTTGCCTCCAAATTAATGGTTTGAAAAAAAGGAGGTCTTCAACAACAACTGTGTTTTAGATTTAACAGGCATATTGTGTAGACCACCAATAAAGGACTTATTAAATTACAATACTGGCTATAAAACTGAGATCTCATTTTTCCCCCTCAAATCATCTTCAGCCCGGCAACCCAGTACATATCATTTAGTTATAGTGTGTACAGAAGTTATCACTGCTGCCTTGTCTCTCTGAACCCCCCCAACCACCACTAGCACCTTTTCTCCTTTTCCCCTATGAAGCAGCCCCCCGTCCAACACACAGACAAAAGTCAGGTCTGTAACCCCTGCAGCCCCACCCCCGTGCTCTTTGACCTATAGTGGAGGCCTGGCTGAGCACAAACAGTGGTCGTCTCCTGAAGCCCCCACCACCACCTCCACCTCCACTACAAGCTCCTGTTTCACTCGGGCAATGAAAGGGCCTACTGTAAATAATGGGGGCCTGGCTGACCCCAACGTTTATCTGGGCCTGAGACCCCTGCAACCATCCTACTGTAACAGAGCCCACCGCTCACAATAGACTCTCTCATGGGTGTTAGACTGTGGGCTCTCTCCCCTCTGTGCCCACTCAGAATGGGGATTATAAAAAAAAAAGGGCCCCTGTCAGGTCCTCCGAGGGGGTCAACCCCCTTCAAACCAGCATCACAACCCCATCCCACAGACACTTTAGCCTTTGTCCCTGTGTGAGACTTGGGAGCAGGGAAGGATAGAGGGAATGTGAAGGTGGGGCTAAAGCCTGAGACCAATCACTCTGACAAAATGCTGGATCAAACTCACAGCTCCAAACACCATCAAAGCTCAATGTGCGCTGAAGCCACTAAGACATTTCCACTCTAATTCAACTGTTTCCTTGTTCCAGGATCAGTCTGTGTCAGTTGAAGGAAAACACTTGATTTTCTAAAATATTTGCGAGCCTTTTATATTTTATAAATTATAAATTTATAAATTATTTTATGTTTATGGGGCTGTGTAATTAATATTTATCACCTTGTGCTGAGTTAGTTGACTGATTATTTAGTCAACTGACAACATTTTTAATAAACAATTTTAGACCGCACTCTCCATGATATTTTTCATAATTTTCTAACATTTTACAGACTAAACTATTAATTGATTAATAGCAAAAATAATCAACAGAAGAACTGATAATAAAATGAATTGTTACTTGTAGGCGCAGTTTAATAATCTTAAAAAATCTTAAATTTTGGGATCTCCTGATGTCCTTGAGGAATAAGAAGATGAGAAGAAAAAAGAATGTCAAGTTAGGTGATGACGATGATGATGATAATGAAGTGTCATCACAGCTTCTTCCTGCCTATCGCGATTGGTCAGCCCTTCTAGGTGCGTGTGTGTGTGAGAGAAAGAGAGGGAGTGAAGGAGGGAGAGAGACCCAGAGATATAGTGAGGAAAGCTTCGGGTCAGAGGCTAAGTGAAATATATCCCCACTCTGAGGCATGCAAGAGAGAGGATGCAGGAAGCTGAGGGCCAGAGATAAGGGCACAGACGTGGGCGATAAGCACCCAAACACCTGTTAGGAAAGCTCCAGCTCCTCGCCTCAGACCAACACTCACAGGAGGCAATAAAACACAAGCAGGCAAGGAAGAGGCAAAAAAAGACAGTATATGAACAAAACCATCAGGGAGAAAACTGCTGCTGTAATCTGCTTTTTTTTTATTTTTACAAAAAGTGAGAGCAAGGAGTGAAAACTGCAGAGGGTGTCTGGGTTCTGCTGCATGCTGTATGAGGGGGATAAAACCCCATCCTGTTTTACACCATGCTTAATGGCATACAGCAGGAGCCTACAGCATCATTTGTAAGGTCAGCGGCGAGACAGGACTGGCAGAAATGATGCTGTTTGAGTCATGACATGTCAGACCCACCCGCTTCAGTGATCAGTCCACGAAATGGAATGGCTTTTTTTTTCCTTCTTTTTACTATCCCACTCTCGTCTTTCGGGGCCCAGGGACAAACAGACAAACACAAAACAATCTGGAAGCGGTCAACAGAGACCTTGGAGATGCCTGACAGTCGGGCAGTAAACAAGAAAGAAAGGATTCATAATGTGTCAGGAGAGAAATTCATGGGCTGATGAAGGCAGGGAAACCATCTGAACAATTAAATGACATTCACTATCAAATATTTTATCAGTGGCAATCTGGAAATTATGATGTCAATTATTAGTAGACTAATTAATAGACATCTTCAAGTCAATTGTCAATGTTATGATTGAGTCTAATCATACTTTTTACTATGTTTCATCACTATAGAAAACATTGCAATTGCTGGGATCAGTCATTTATGGAAATGTAAGGGATTTGTAATGACTTAAAGATAAGTTTCTATTCTAGGATTTGACACATAATAAACATGAGTTTTGATGAATGCTTTGAGATTTTTAGTCTCAATTTAATTGCGTTTAGGCAAAAAAGTACTACATGTACTCAAAATGAAAGGATTTTAGTTTTCTCCACTACAATTACATACCACACCAGACTTACTGTAATGGGATACACTTTACAGAAAATATAAAAGTTACTGTAAACAAATAGATAGAAATTGTTTTTTTTTGTAAAAAGGTTAGTGCCTAGTCAAAATTAGTTGGAAAAAGGTGATATTGTGTAATTTGATTAATGCTTATTTTGATCCCCCATATGTTGTATATAGATTTACTCAAGATGTTTTCAGGGACTAAAACTAAAATATCATCACTGAAATACCCCAAAATGGAGCCAAACTTGATTTAATATGTCAGAATACTAATTCGACACTGGCATGATTTTGTTCAGACACCTCTAATGATATATGCATTTATTCTCCGACTCACACTCTGTTTGCAGTCACTCTTGCTCTTCAAGCAGACAAATCTCCCTTCAGTTGAATTCGACCCCCACCTCACATGCAGCCTGTGTGAGTGGGCTGTCCTATCCATCATCAGCTCTCTCCTTCTGGTAATCTCTCTGGGCGTCTTCGGTCAGCAAATACATAAATCAATTATGGTTTTAAGCTTTATGCCATGATTTACCCAACTGATCCCTCCTGGATTACAGCGGAGCTTAAAACGTGTCGGTCAACGCTAAAGCTCAGAGTCGCCTTGACATTCATTGCACTCCTGCCACGACGCTCACCAAGCAGCCATGTCAGATGCGACAAGTGTGGATCTGAAGGCATTTTGAATAGGCTGGCAGGCAGATAGGCTGCTTTGTGATAACACAATGACGTTCATCTTTGGTAGTAACATTTTTATGTTTTTTATATTTTAACCCATGTCAAGTAAATTTGTTAATGGTCGAGGGTCTAACCTGAGCTTGTTTAGATCATCCTCATATTGCAGCCAAAAATAGAACTAAAGTGACTAACTTCACAAATTAGATGCTTTCTAATCAAATAATGAATTACTAATACAGTGCTAAGATGCCAGTAAAGTAACATGCTAGTTGCTCAGTAACATTACATAGAAGGACATGTATCGCCTCTGAAGTCTTGCACTCAAATATTTCTGACTGTTGCAATAAAAAATATTTAAATAATTTAGATATTCTGAAATAATTTCATACTATGACATTAAAATACTGACATGTTCAATAAATAAGTTAACATGTACTCACTATCAATCCTGGTTGTTTGTGAGTATCTTAATAAAAAACAAACTGGTACCTAATCACAGCTGATAATCCTTCTTTTAAGGACAGAACTCTCCAAAGTCTGTATTTTTCCATTGTTGTGTTATATTTTAATTAGATTTAATTTACTGCAAGTTATTTTTAGGCTAAATTAGTTTGATTTTCATCACAGTTCCCCCTACTTTGACGTAAAAATGTCCTAATGAGTCCACACAGTTGTTTGTTTTACACCTTTAAAAAAATAAATTATTAACACAGTGACATAAAGGTGACGGGTCTTAAAAAGCTACGACTATCATAACATATGCCTCAAAGGGTCACTTGAATTATTGTACCAATTCATATTTGTCCATGTCAAAACTTTTATGTTCTGGAGATTGTTTGACAACTTCATGTCAAGCTTACTTCTTTTTAGCAAATCAACAGTAGCATAACGTCCATTTCTAAGTGTGCATAGGAAGTTATAATGGCTGTTTGATTTTATTTTTCATTTATTTCTTGGCAAGAACTTCCTAGCTTGTGAGCAGCTAGCTAGCACTAATCAAGAATTCACTTGCTGAGAAAACATGGTTCCTTGGGCTCTTAAGAGGTGGATTAAAAAGGTAACATGGTGCTGATCTGGCCTCAGTTTCCTACCTGAGAGCTCCTTTGTGACAGGTGACGGTGGAGAGAATGGGGGGTAATTTTTATGACCAGCTTCTTAACGTGCTGGTATCACTCCATTGGGGCCCCTTGCCAATCTCTGGCAAACCATTCAAGTGGCAACAAAGAGGCTAATTAGAAGCTCTCTCGCTGGAAGCCCGCGGAAGGCTCTGGTTTGATACTTCCCAGGGAGGCTGTGGGGCCTCTGAGGTGGCGGTGGCAGCTTTTTCACACACACATACACACACACTCACATTTGTGAGCACACTTGGGTTGGCCCTTTGGCTCTAGCACATTTGCTCATTGTGGCCATCCTCCCTACGGTCTGCCAGAGCAATAGAATCAGAGAGGGGGAACCGACACATCTTCTTTCATGTGGCGGGGACCCAGAGAGGGGATGTTAATGGGATATCGATGGGATTAGAACCCAGAGCGTTCAGGACCAGGAGAACAGAGGCAGAGCTCTATGAACTAGAACTAAAACCCACTCAGCTTTAAGGCCAGATAATTCTAATTCTATTGACCTTTTCTTTTTTAATGGGAAAGTTGACAATGATGCATGCACCTTAATACAGTAAAACAGTCTGCAAGGAGAATATGGTCTGCTTAGTCTAATAAAAGGTAATAAAAACAACAAATGCTATTAAAGCATTCTCCCTACTGAAATTCACTCACTGTGCATCTACAGAGAAACAGTGGCACAACCTCTTCCCCTGCCAACACTCACAGCAGCTTCTGGGAGTAGAGATAGACATCAGGAAGTTAAGACCGATAACACATTTGCATGTCACCTGATAACAGGCTGTAATTGTACTCCCCTTGAGCCCCCCACCACACCCCCTCACAGCAAAACACAACAAAACAAAAAAATCCCCACACGTTCAGACACACACAAGGCCAACTTCCAGTACAGTATGTTATCCTTATCCCTCCCTCCAGACCACAAAGCCCCCACAGGGACAAAAGATAGGGGCCTCAGTGTGTTCGTTTCATTGCAGCCCCTGCCAGACCGCATCAGCAAAGGCCACGTCTGCCGAGCGCTGTTAGCCACACAGAGGCAGCTGGTCGCACCAAGTCAAGCTGCTAACTTTTATTGCATAAGCACCTCCCTCCCCTCTTATC